>WBNM01032829.1:36907-61499 GCA_013399055.1 Ramphastos sulfuratus | reverse complement strand
AGCTCCCTTCCAACCTTCCCACTCCATGATTCTAAGAACAGATGGCAGTGTGTAGGTGCCTGCTTTATCAAGGAAGCTACCACCAGCAGTACAGTCCTAGTGCCTCTCCAAATGAAGCCTTCCTCAAGCAGAATCCTTTCTCTCTATGGAATGTATTTATGGAATATCAAACCTGATTCTATGATTTGTAGTCCCAACAAGGCCACAGCCAGCCTGGCCTTGCACACCTCCAGGCAGGGAGCAGCCACCACCACCTCTCTGGGCAACCTATTCCAGTCTCACCACCCTCATACTGAAGAGCTTCTTCCTGAGATGTTGCCTACACCTACTGTGCCTCAGCTTACAGCCATCAGCCCTTGTCCTACTGCTAGGCACTCACCTGGGATCTGCTTTCAACTGGTGCCTGCATCTGGGCACACCTCCCAGCACTGTAAATCTTAGAATCATTGAATCAGCCAGAATAGAACTGCTCAGGCAGCAGAGGTGGCTGGCACTGGCTGCTCNGAGCACAGGGGCACAAGAACCTCCCTGCTGCTGCTGGCCACACTGCTCCTGCTCCAGGCCAGGATGCCATTGGCTCTGCTGCCCACCTGGGCACACTGCTGCCTCATCTTCAGCTCCTCTCTCCCAGCACCCCCAGCTCCCTCTCTGCCTGGCTGCTCTCAGCCACCCTGTCCCCAGCCTGTATGGGGTTGCTGTGGCCAAAGTGCAGAACCTGGCACTTGTTGGAACTTGTCTGCACTTGCAGAGCTGGTGAGCAGAGAAACACAGAGCCACTGACTCGTGGGGTCATTAGGGGCCTCTGTGATCATCAAGTCCGACCTTCCAGCCAGCACCTCCCTGACCACCAGAGCATGTCCCATTGTGCTCTGTCTGTATTCTGAACACCTGCTGGGGTGCTGATTGCCCTGGGCAGCCTGTGCCAACACCTGACCTCTCCTGCAGTGCAGAAATCCTTCTTAATATCCAATCTCAAACCTCCCCTGGCACAGCCTGAGACCATCACCCCTTGCCCTGTGAGTTTCTAGGGAGAAGAGGCCAAGATATCACTTCATCCACCCCAGGAGCTCAGTCTCCAATGCATGCACCCTTGAAAGCACAGCTCTGACTCTTGCTGCTTGCTTTCTGTTCTTCTCAGGACACCCAAGCAAGGTGGCAGTGGCTCAGCATCTCACAAACCTTCCTCTGTGCCTATGTTTGACCTGCATGGGACCTCTAGGACCAGGAGCAGAGGTTGCAGTATGAATCCTGCTTGCAATTGCACTGCTCACTTCCCAAGTTTGTGGGGGGTTTTCGGCCTGGGTTGGGTTTTTGTGCTCCAGATCTTTGTTTCAGAATCCAGCAGCACATCTGGAGCCAGCCAACCCTGCTGCCTAGGACATAGGTGGGACTGTGGGACACATGTGCCTGAACTTCATGCCCTGCTGGATTGCCTCTTGCTGCTTCTCCCCAGGAGGTGCTGTCCTTGTGTGCACAGCTCTGAGCACAGATGGGAGAGCGACTCGAGTCCAGGTTTTCTGTGACAGCTCTTCTTGCTCTGAAGTGCCTTCCATGCCAGCTGCCTGCCACAAGCACATCGAGGGCCAGAGGATGGCTGGTGCTGGGGCTGGAGCTTGCGCCAGCCCCCATTGCAGCTGAGCTGGTTCAGCAGGCTGGCCTGGAAAGCAGCCCCAGGGAGCACAGAGGGCACTTTGCAAAGACATGCTGGGCTTGGCAGCAAACAGAAACTTTACTGGAGCCTTTCTGGACCTCGGGAATATTTAATGCCAGGGCAAATCTATAAAGGATCCACTTCTGCAAACGGGAGGGGAAAGCATCAGGCCTGCCCAGCTCTCTGTGCTCCGAAACGTTCGGCGTTTGCGCGGCAAAACGCTGGTGGCACTCTGAGCTCTCTCTTGGCAGGGGATGACAGTGCAGAGGAGCTGGAAACCCAAACCTCCAGGAGCGTAATCAGGCAATCAGTGCTGCTGCCCTTGCTGGCTCTCTAACTGGTACCACTCACTGCATCTGCAGCATGTTTGCTTTGGAAGCAGACAGCAGCTCAGGCTTCTTGCCACAGTTGCAGGACAGAGAGGTGGGACCCGGGGGTGAGGTGGGGCAGGGCACTTCCAGCCAGAGCTTGGAGTTACTTCTGCCCACTTTTGGGTGCTGCAACTGAGTGATGAGGGTGAAAAAAATAAAAACCTTTTTTGTTAAGGTGGTTTGTTTCCCCTGTGCTGTAAGTCAACAGTANTCTGTGGAGCCTTTGCAGGCCTGTCTGGATGTGTTCTGTGTGCCCTGAGCTGGATTGTCTGCTCCTGCTCTGGCAGGGGTTGGACTGGGTGATCCCTTTGGGTCCCTTTCATCCCCTGACACCCTGTGAGCCTGTGAACACTTCCCATAGTTTTATTCTATACTTACTACTGCACACTGGGAATAGGCACTACAAACTCCTATGCCACTCCTTGCCTGACATCAGCTTAGAAAAAGTAGCAGTAAAGGTGTTAGCCAAGCAAAGAAGGAGCTCTACAAATTACCAGAGAGCCTCTGTAGACTAAACCCACCTCTCGCCAGGGTGTCTTTTGTGCCCTGTAGCACTCCTTCTCCTGTGCCCTTTGGAAACAAAGGGAAGACAGAGAGCAGATCATTCCAATGTGCATTGAGCTTCCCAGGTGAGAGCCACACACACTCCCTAGGCACAGGGATAGACCTTCACCTTCCTGCTGTGTGAGCCAAGACTCCAACCAGCACCTCTGGCTTTGAATTCAGATTGCTGCCTTTTGGCTCCTGAGACAGCAGTTTTCTTTTCCTGGAAAACACTTTCCCCTTTGGCTGTCTCTTACTTGCTGCTTTGCCCCTTCCAGTTGCTGTTGTGACTCAGCCTGCAGCCTCTTGCTCAGGCAGCAATAACCCAACAGTGCTTTTGTCCTCCTTGGGCCTTATTTAAACAGGCAAGCCAAGAAAATTAATTCTCCTCACTTTGGTGCTTGCTGGAAAATAGTCTTAGCCCTTATCATCTAGCTTCAAACTCACTTGAATAAAGCAACTGAGAAGTTACTTAAATAGGCAATTAATTCTGCCTTGTTTGTTTTAATTTAATAGTTAATTAAATCTCCCACAGAATTTTCCAAGGCCATTATCCCAGCACTGATTTCCACTCTCTTATTGGTTTCCATCCTGCCAGGCAGCTCTCCACAGAACAGGAGGTAAGGCTGCCAGCAGGCTTCACAGGAGCCCTGCTCTCTGCCTCAGTTTTCATACCTTGAGGGAAATCCTCCCAAGTACCCTTCCTGCAGGTTTGGCACTGCCTGGCTGGGCAGTGGAAGCAGTGCAGCCCGGGGGCACTGCCTGCCCTGATCACTGCTTACACTGCCTGCTCTGTGAGGGCATCAGGGAGTGTTCATCTGCTCTTGCTCTCAGGGTCACAGCCACAGCCAGGCTGGCACAGCCCTCAGGGGCACCAAGCCCAACCCAGAACCCTGCTCTGCAACATTCACCTTAAACCACAGCCCCAAGCACAGAGGCACAGCCACAGCCAGGCTGGCACAGCCCCTCAGGGGCACCAAGCCCAACCCAGAACCCTGCTCTGCAAGATTCACCTTAAACCACAGCCCCAAGCACAGAGGCACAGCCACAGCCAGGTTGGCACTGCCCCTCAGGAGCACCAAGCCCAACCCAGAACCCTGCTCTGCAAGAGTCACCTTAAACCACAGCCCCAAGCACAGAGTCACAGCCACAGCCAGGCTGGCACAGCCCTCAGGGGCACCAAGCCCAACCCAGAACCCTGCTCTGCAACATTCACCTTAAACCACAGCCCCAAGCACCACATCCAAACCAGCCTGAAACACAGCCAGGCTGGGGGACTCCACCACCTCCCTGGGCAGCTCATGCCAGGCCCTGACCACTCACTCCATGAAAAACTTTTCCTACTGTCCAATCTAAACCTGCCCAGCCTCAGCTTGAGGCCATTCCCCCTTGTTCTGTCTGCAGTTCCCTGTGAGCAGAGCCCAGCAGCAGCCTCTCCACAGTGTCCCTGCAGGTAGCTGCAGACAGCAATGAGCTCTGCCCTCAGCCTGCTCTGTTTCACACTAACCAGCCCCAGCTCCCTCACTCTCTCCTCAGCAGATTTATTCTTCAGGCCCTTCACATCTTGCTTGCCCTCCTCTGGACCTGCTGCAGCACCTCCACATCTCTCCTGCGTTGAGGTGCCCAAAACTGAACACAGTACTCCAGGTGTGGCCTCACCAGAGCCAAGGACAAGCTCCTGGTGGGGCAAAGATGTCCTGGCTGAGCTGTACTATCCATGCCCTGCAGGGCTCAGCCAGCTGTGCCAGTCACATCTGCAGGATCTTCAGTCATCCTTTGCTGCAGCAGAGCAGATATTTGAGAACCACTTTGCACCTCTTCCCTAGCAGACATAGGGAACCACATTAGTCACACACAGAGTCAGAGGGAGCCTCAGGCTGGCAAAGCCCCTCGGGAGCACCAAGTGCAACCCAGAACCCTACTGCACAAGGTGCACCCCAAACCTTAGCCCCGAGCACCTTGGGGGTGCAAGCAGTGACAGCCAGACAGCTTGTTCTCACTGTGAGCCTGTCAGTGTAAGGGCACCATGGCTTTCTAAGTCCTTCAGTGCTCTCTCTCCTGCCCTCCACCCAGAGCAAGGAGCACACAGACTCAGCTGGCAGCTTTGTTTGGAGCTGGGCTGGGTTTGTAGCAGGGAGACCTGTTGCTGGGCATTTCTGTGTCACACCTGTCCTGCAGGTGGAGAGGATGTGGCAGGATTAATAATGCTGCTCAGATCCTGCCAAACCCACTAGGGGAACTCTGCTAAAGGGGGAAACGAATCCCACCCTGCAGCTGGTGTGAGAAGACAGAGCAGGTACCAAGGGGAAGGTAGGAGATGTGGCAGAGTGGTTGGCTCCAGAGGTAGCCACAGGAGGTGCCTTGCAGAACAGGCACTCAAGCTGCACCCTTCTCTGTGATCCAGTCCCCTGCTGCTCTCAGTGCTCCTGGTCCCTGGTTAGGGATGCTGTACAGTGCATCCCCCTCAGTGTCTGTCCAGAGCTAACCTCAGCACACAAGCAGAGCCTTTGCTGATGGCCTTTTGGCTGCCCTCTCTGAATGCCCTAAAGGCAGAGCTATCTTTACAGTGGTGCCATTGCCCCATCCACCAGCCCGCAGGATGGTGCCAGTTGCTCTCAGGTGCCCATCTCCATCCACCTGGGAAGCCCTACCTTGGCCTTCCTGGGACTTGGGTGTGGGATCTCAGCCTTATACAGCAGCAGAGAAGAGACTTCCAAAAGGCCAATCAGGTCCTCTGGCTTCTTTCTGCTCTGTTTTACAAAGGAGTGGGAAACAAATGGCAACGACCAGGCACTGCCAGGTGCCTTTTCCTACACCTGTTCTTGTTTGGAGGTGGATCAAAAGGTGGCTACTGAGCAGCAGCCTCGCACTCATCTCTCAGGCTGAAGTCTGCACACCTCAAATTAACTTTACAGTTCCACCAGCAGGGTCTGGGATTCAGTTCTAAGCCACCAACCAGTGTAACTTTTCATTGTCCTTGCAGGGTACAAACCCCAGTTCCTTCCTAGCTTGTGGTGCTGTCCACCTGGAGCTCCCTCAGGTGAGCAAACACCTCCAGCTCTGCTTCTCCCAGCAGACAGCAGCAGGGACCCGAGGAGCTGAGCTCTATCCTGTACCATCTAAGGCAGGAAAAGCATTTTGAAAGATTGCTTTTAAGCTCTTGTCACCAGCAGAGGCTTGAAGTGCAAAGCATTCTGGAGACCTTTTCTGAGGAGTACGTCTCAGAAATCTGACCCAGACACAGAGCAGGCACTCGACAGAGTCTTGCCAAGGCAGGCAGGCAGAATGCTCAGAAGTCAAAGCCTGCAAGAAAAAGATCCCCTGGGAGACAGACAGGTCATACTGGTACCAGCTGCTCAGCAATCGTTTGGCACAGCTCACTGAGGTTCCATGCTAAGCACTGGAGAAAATCCACCCCTCTGCTGTGTGTCCTTTGCCTAAGGAGATGTTACATGGACATGAGTCCACATCCAGGCCTTGGGGGTTCTGTGTCCTCTCCTTTGCTCCTGCTGCATCCTCTGGCTTCAGGAGGGACAATTCTGGCACCCACAGTGCTTTCTTTTCTTTGCCTTTGAGGGACTCAGCAATGCTCATAGCCCCCCAGGATGGTGTCCAAAGCATCACTTCCCTCTTCTCACTTCTCCTCCCTCTCTTTCTCCCCTTGCTGCACTGATGTAAGCATTCTCTGTGCAAGTCCTTCACCACAGACCAGTGCTGCATCTGCCACTGCTGTGCAGTCACCCTTCAGCCCAGCTGACTTACAGACCCAGTCTCTGCTATCCATTCCTTCAATTTTTAGCTGGGGAAGGCTCTGCTCAGCTTTGGAGGATGCAGCAATAAGCACAGACACAGATACAGCAACCTTTTGCAGAGTCTTGGCCTCCATACCTCTCTGAATGTGAGGTCCTTGGAAATCCTGATGAGGGCCCTTTGAGTGCTGCTGGTGGCTGCCCTGCTGGCTCTGCTCATTGCACAACTGTGACCTCTGCATGGTGCACACTGCCATGACTTAACCTGCCACAGAAACCCCAGCTCAGCTGGCAAAGCAAACAGCCACGAGTTCAGCTCTGAAAAGGAAACCACCTGCCCTCCTCAGGGCAGAGGAAAGGTTCTGACTCCAAGGTGTGCTTCCTGAAGAGTGTAATGAATGACTCTTGCCTAAGTCCTCCAGGTAGAAGTGCAGATGTGAGTACAGATAGTGCTTTTTGTAGGCATAGCTCAAAGAACTTAATTTGTTCATTAATGTTCTAGGCCAGGTGGATATGGATATCCATATGGACAGAGGCATCAGTGCAGCCTCAGCAAGGCTGCAGCTGGCACCAAGCTGTGTGGCACAGTCACTTGCTAGAGGGCAGGGATCCATCCAGAGGGACCTGCACAGGCTGCAGAGCTGTNGTTGCCCAGGGAGGTTGTGGAGCACAGAATTGGGTGATCTTTGATCACATTGGGTGATTCTGTGCTCCACAACCTCCCTGGAGGTGTTCAAGGCCAGGCTGGATGAGTCCTTGAGTGACCTGTGCTAGTGGGAGGTGTCCCTGCCTATGGCAGGGGGTTGGCACTGGCTGAGCTTTGAGGTCCCTTCCAACCTTCCCATTCTCTGATTCTATGATCCTATGATCCTATGTCTGCAGCCCTTCTAGTTTCTGTAGCTGGCCAAAAGTGTCAGGCAGAGCAAAGGGCCAAGCTCTGATCTCCTTCTAGCCTTAAGGCTCTGTCCCCATCAAGTTCATCTTGAGAAGTGCAAACACCAAACAATCCCAGGACTAGGTAAAAGCTGGTGTGTAATAAATTCTGATGTGTAATATCTGAAGCTAGAAGATGTGAGCTGGTGACAGAACCTCCCTTATCTACAGATGTGCTCTATGCCCACTCTGCCTGAAGCATTTACCTGGCAGGTTCACAGCACATTTGGAAGGGTGCAACTTATTCCCCTTGGAAAAAAACAATGAAACAGCCTCAGCAGATGACACAGAACACAACTGTGTACAGAGATGCACTCACCAAGGAACTCTTCTTGTTCTGTCCTGTATCTTCAGGCTATACAGCATAGAATCATAGGATCCAGAGCACAGGAAGTTATGTATTGCATGTTCAAATGCAGTGGAAGAGAACCCAAAGAATAATGAGAAGGAAATTGGCTGCCAGAAGCTGTGTGCAAAAGAGACACAGCTCAGAACCACAGAATCAAGCAGGTTGGAAGAGAGCTCCAAGCTCCCCCAGCCCAACCTCTCACCCAGCCCTACCCAACCAACCAGACCATGGCACTAAGTGCCCCATCCAGGCTGTTCTTCAACACCCCCAGGGATGGGCACTCCACCCCCTCCCTGGGCAGCCCATTCCAATCACTCTCTCTGCCAACAACTTCCTGTTAACATCCAGCCTAGACCTGCCCTGGCACAGCTTGAGGCTGTGTCCCCTCCTGTTGCTGGGTGCCTGCCTTGTCACTGCCTGACTGAATGCTGTCAGAGTTAGGTAAGCAAACCCTAAAGGCAGTTTTCTTGGCTATAAAATAAGCAGGCAGGAAAATAAAAAAAAACAAAACCCAAACTTGAGAAGCCTCTGGAGTTTGTGTAGATGAAGTGCTTGAACTGGCAGCTGCTGCTGTTACTTCTGGAGCAGAGGTGGCCAGCAGGGAGGGTTGGCTGTAATTAAAGGCATTCCATACCCTGATGCACAGGGCTGGATATGCCATTAGTGACTGCCAGGGCACTGGGGGCCATAATGGAGCAGGAAAGGTAGGTGCTGACTGGAGCCAGGAGAGTTTAGCACTTGGCAGAGAGGAGGAGCCTTGTCCTCTGCAGGGGTGAGCTGAAGGCTTAGTACTTTCTAACACTATCACCAAGTATAAAACATATCATTCAGATTGGTTTGTTTTTTTCCCTTTTCTTTCAATGCCAAAGGCTGAGGTTAACAGATGATGATGGTGGAGGTCTCTTGGCACTGCCCACACATGTTCAGGTCCTCTCCTTCCCAGCATGGCTGAAACCCAGCAAGGGTTTGCAGTTCAATATCAGAGCCTGTGGTACTTCATGGTTACATATGAGCATTGCACTCCTCACCATGGAGCCAAGAGAACTGACTGGGAAAGGGAAACAGAATGGCAGATTGCTGAGAGGCCACAGCACTGTGTGTGCCCTCCCACTGCCACCTGAGAAATGGCAGAGAAACTTCAAGGGGTAGCCTTCCTCTTATGCCTGATATCTGCAGGGGGTACAAGGAAGCTGGGGAGGGACTTTTGAGGCTGTCAGGTAGAGATAGGACTGAGGGGAATGGAACACAGCTGGAAATGGGGAGAGTCAGCCTGGATGTGAGGAAGAAGTTGTTGAGCATGAGGGTGGTGAGAGCCTGGCAGGGGTTGGCCAGGGAGGTGGTGGAAGCCTCATCCCTGGAGGTGTTTAAGGCCAGGCTGGATGAGGCTGTGGCCAGCCTGAGCTAGTGTGAGGTGTCCCTGGGCATGGCAGGGGGGTTGGAGCTGGATGCTCCTGGTGGTCCCTTCCAGCCCTGACTGATTCTATGATCCTATGATCCTGTGTCTGCAGCCCTTCTAGTTTCTGTAGCTGGCCAAAAGTGTCAGGCAGAGCAAAGGGCCAAGCTCTGGTCTCCTTCTAGCCTTAAGGCTCTGTCCCCATCAAGTTCATCTTGAGAAGTGCAAACACCAAACAGTCCCAGGACTAGGTAAAAGCTCTCTGAGCTTCTGCTGGCACAAGCCTCTAACATCTCTCTCTCAGGATCTCATAGGAACATCTCTGATGCTCTGTGGCCCCTCAGAAGGATCTCAAACTTACAACAGCATCTGGCCAGCTGCAGATGAGCCCAGCCTGTACAGTGTGGTGGATTGTTCTGTTTCCATATGTTAACTGGATGATGTTTGTCACTTCAGCACTGAGCAGCCATGGGACATCTGCAGGAGCCCACAGGCACAAAGGCAAAGAGCAAAGCTGCCTTGGGGTTAAATTCCTAAGCAAATCAGCTCGGTGTGAAAATTCTTCCACGAAGAATTAGAAGCTTGGAAATGAGCTTGCTCAGGGCTTCACATGGACACAGAGTCCTCAACAGCAGCAGTCTGGAGTTGAATTTTCACTGGCATTATTCCCTTGTCCATGAAGCCCAAGCAGCCAGCTAGAGACACAGGAGCAGTGCTGTGCCAGAGCCATAAATCTGCAGTGGAGAAGGGAGAGATGCTGGGTAGGTAAAATCCAAGGACAGCTGCAGGCTGGGTGGGGAATGGCTGAGAGCAGCCCTGAGGAACAGGCCCTGGGGGTCTGGGGTGAGGAAAAGCTCCAGATGAGGCTGCAGTGTGAGTGCAGCCCAGACAGCAACTGTGTGCTGGGCTGCAGCAAGAGCAGTGTGGGCAGCAGGGCAAGGGAGGGGATTGTGCCCCTTTGCNTGGATGAGTCCTTGAGTGACCTGTACTAGTGGGAGGTGTCCCTGCCTATGGCAGGGGGTTGGAACTGGATGATCTTCGAGGTCCCTTCCAACCTTCCCATTGTATGATTCCATGATCATTTGCAAGCTGAGCTGCTAAACCCCATTTCAGTACAGCTATAGCAAGCAACAGCTCTGCACTGCTTGCCAGAGAAAAGGAACCCCCAGCTCCCACCTGAGCCTGCTGCGTTCATTTCAGCCATGGATCTCCTTCAGCTGGACCCCCCCCGGCAGCAGCCAGCTAAGGAGCTTTGGTGGCACTGCTTTTGCAGCATTTTGCCACCAGGTTTGTGCTACAAAAATCACTCTAGCAAGGACAGAACCTTCCTGTGTGTTTAGAGCAGCCCATGTCACACTTCTGTGTGTCTGTAAACACAAACAGGTCCTGGCAAGGGAAATGATGCCACAGCCAGGCCACAGGCACAATTTCCATACCCTTTCCTCCATGGGGGTTGGCTCTGCTTAGAAAGCTCCTGACAAATATTACAGAGCATCTGAGGAAGAAAAGCCCTGGCTGCAAACTGCCTTGCAGGCAGACCAGGAGCAGACTGCTCTGCCTGCCAGGGAGGACCAGGATGTGTTACACAGAAGTGCAGAAGTTTTTCTAACTTCTACTACCTTGTGTTTCCCACAGGATCTCTCCTTGTCTGTTGTTCAGTTCAGCTTGCAGAAGGGAGTCTCTGAAAACTCACAGAACTGGGGGTGTGCAGCCTGCACAAGAGGAGGCTCAGGGCAGACCTCATTGCTCTCTGCAGCTCCCTGAAGGGAGGTTGTGGCCAGCTGGGGTTGGGCTCTGCTGCCAGGCACCCAGGGACAGAATGAGAGGACACAGCCTCAAGCTGTGCCAGGGCAGGTTCAGGCTGGATGTTAGGAGGAAGTTGTTGGCAGAGAGAGTGATTGGCATTGGAATGGGCTGCCCAGGGAGGTGGTGGAGTGCCCATCCCTGGGGGTGTTGAAGAACAGCCTGGATGGGGCACTTAGTGCCATGGTCTGGTTGCTTGGACAGGGCTGGGTGAGAGGTTGGGCTGGGGGAGCTTGGAGCTCTCTTCCAGCTTGGTTGATTCTATCCTATCCTATCCTATCCTATCCTATCCTATCCTATCCTATCCTATCCTATCCTATCCTATCCTGTCCTGTCCTATCCTATCCTATCCTACCCTGTCCTGTCCTGTCCTGTCCTATGCTGTCCTTTACTTTAGGTGAAAGCTTGCAGAGCTGCATGGGCTCCGTGCAGAATTAAGTGGAAGTTCAGAGGACAAAGGAGTCTGAACTCACAACATCTTTTCTTTACACACAGTCAAAGCCCTGTATGAGCTGATGAGCAGGGCAGTGAATGATCTCAGGTCAGCTTTTCTCTCGTTGTTGTACAACTGAAAGTAGTGTTTTGGAATATTTGAATTGCAGAATTGTTTTTTTTAATTGCCTATATCCATGGGTCAAGGCTGTCCTGGTAATTGTGCCCTTACTGTATGCCAGGATGACATTTTCCTCTGCAAAATGTCACCAGATTAGGTTTACTTACACAGAAGACAGCTCTTAGGCACAATCCTAGTGGGCAGGCATAACAGGACCACAGATGTCAGGGCTGGAAGGGATCTCTGGAGAGCTTCAGGTCCAACCCCCCTGCCAGAGCAGGAGCAGAGAATCCAGCACAGGGCACACAGGAACACATCCAGGCAGGGCTGGGAAGGCTCCAGAGAAGGAGACTCCACAACCTCTCTGAGCAGCCTGTGCCAGGGCTCTGGCACCCACACACTCAACAATTCTTGCTCATGTTGAGCTGGAACCTCCTGTGCTGCAGTTTCCATCCCTTGCCCTTGTCCTATGGCAGGGCACAAGTGAGCAGAGCCTGTCCCTGTGCCTTCCTTCCTGCCCCCCAGCCCTCAGCTCTTGACAGACATTGCTCAGATCCCCTCTCAGCCTTCTCCTCTGCAGCCTAAGCAGCCCCAGGGCTCTCAGCCTCTCCTCCTCAGGCAGTGCTCCAGTCCCTGCAGCATCCTTGTAGCCCTTTGCTGGCCTCTCTGCAGCAGATCCCTGTCCCTTCTGAGCTGGGGAGCCCAGAGCTGGATGCAATATTCCAGACCAGCTTTTCTAGGGCAGAGTAGAGGAGGAGGAGGAGAACCTCCCTGGATCTGCTGAACACTCTCTTCTGAATGCCCCCCAGGCTCCCCTTGGCCTTCTTGGGCACAGGGCACATTGCTGCCCATGCAGAAGTTGGTGCCCACCAGCACTCCCCTAACGTTTGCACTACTTTGTCAGATGCAGCACCCAAGCTGTGTAGTTGTGGATCAGCTCAGGTTGCCTTCCCCAAAGGACTGGGCATCATCACACCAACTCCATTGCAAGAGTGGGACACAGACATGATCCCCAGATGTCCTTCAGACCACTGCTGCAATAAGAAGTGCTTCGTGTGTGTCTGCAGTCAGCTGCCAGCTCCCTGGGAGGCATGCCTGGGTTAGCTGTTAGCCAGTGTGCCACAGCACTCCCATGCAGCAGGAAGGGCTGGGCTTAGCTTTCTCCCTTTCTGCTTTGTTGGTCTTAAGCCTCCTTTCTTTTATGAAGTGATGCCAAAAATCTGTTTGCTTAGCTGCTTGCGTGGATCTTTAAATTCCACTTCATAAACACTGCACATGGGGAAAGTGCAACACTGCAGATGATTGCAACCACATCTCTGCTGTGAGTGCATCCCCCTGGCCTCATCTGCCCCCGAGCTGTGTCACCACCTCCTGCACTTTCTGCTCAGCCTGACAATAAACATCTCTGTCTGCTAACACCACTGCATCACTCCCACTCCGAGCTCACTCTTCAGCTTCCACTTTGGTTGTCCCAAAGGAAAGTAATGGAATCCCTCATCCCACACCCAGGTGCTCACCCCCCAGGCTTGCTGTCAGTATTCCAGAGGGATAGAATTGGACATTTCTCAAAATAGTGAATCAAAATCTCAGTAAACTCCAGGGAACAAAGCACACAGTGGGTCTGTCCGTGAGGATCCAAAACTTCCTTCACTCTTTCCTCACTTTTAGCACAGAGAATGGAAAAGCAACTACAATTTCATAAATTATTAAATCCATTTTCTTTCAGTAGGGTCCAAGTTTCAGCTGGGATCCAAGTTTCATCTGGGAACTTTAAACACTACCAAAAATTTATTTCTGTTAGACAGCAGGAAGGGGGCAAGGAAGAGAACATCCAGAACTATTATTCCATCACATTTCAAGGACCAGCTGTGACATGAAAGGAAAGGGTGGGGACAGATCAGCAAACAGTCTTTCATTTCTCCTGCAAAGCAAGCCAGAATGAGAGCCAGGAGCTAGAGCTGGTGAGAAGGGAGGAGGGGAGGCAAAGCAGAAACAGGAGATTGTATTTTAGGTGCTACTCGTTCAAACCTTAAATGAGGATCTAAAACCAAAGTTTAGGTGGAAGTGGGAAAGAGAAATGGCAGCAGCAGACAAGCAGCAGACTGCACGTGGGGTACCAGGGCTGCTGAGCAGGTGCTCTGTGTCACCTGCAGAAATGCTCTCCCAGGGAGCATTCCTGTGAGGAGCTGCTGCTGCTTCTGCACAGGATTCCTCTCCTGGTTGATCTGTCCTGGCCAAAAAAGAGGGCAGGAGTGCACATGGACCTGGCTGCTCCATCTGCCTTCCCATGGCACCTCCTTGCCAGTGGGCCTCAGCAGCTCCCCAAGCAGGAGGACTCAGCTGCAGTAGGTCTCTGTGTCAAAAGCAGCAGTGCCCTGAACAGGACAGAACTACAGCATAGAAATAAGAGAGCACTGAGCAGCAAGAGAGCTCATACTGAACTCACCTTCTGAGCATCCTCCTAGCCTTGGCAGGGAGCAGCCCACAGGAGGACTGGCACCTTGCATGGAGCTTGTTATTCTCCCTTTGCCTGGGCAGGGCTGCTCAGGAGCAGAGATGTGAACTGGTCTCCTTTGGCTGCCGTTAGGGTTTGCAAGGAAAATGGGAGGTGACAAGAGTGGAGCTCAGCACAGAGAATGATCTGTGTTGGCAATGCCCAAACCCAAGGCATCTCACCAAGAGAAACCCCAAACAAACAGGACAGGGAAGGAAGTTCCACAAGGGATGAAGCAGAGCACGTAAGGGAAGGGCAGGTTTGTTCACCCTGTGCTTTCTGTGTTGGTGTCACAGTTACATCCTCAGTGGCTCCCAAGGTAGATCTCTGAAGCACCTGTGCAGAGCAGGGACCTCAGTTCCTCCCTCTCCAAGGCTCTTTCTTTCTGAAGGAGGAGCTGCAGACAGCTGAGCGCAGGGCACGGACACATCCGCGGCAGAAAGACTCCTGACACTGCACAGAGCCCCTTTGAAGTGGTTCTGCAGCGCTTCCTGCAGCGCTGCCCAGGGAGGAACACGGCGGGGGGGGGGGGGGCACCAGCTGACCCACCTCGCTCCCGGGCATGGGAGCACACAGCAAGCTGCCCCCACAGGCACAGCCCCCAGGTAGTGCCCCTTCTGCCCACAGCCCCCTCGCCAGCAGGGTTCCAGAACTCAGGAAGGCTGCTGACAAAATAACTGTGAGCAAGGGGAGAGGCAAGCTCTGGGCAGCAGGGGACTAAGGAGGTGATGGATCTGAGCTGCTGCTGAGGTCCTTGGTAGCTCAGTGCTGTGACCCTCAGAGAGAGGCTGCCAGGCTCTGTGATCTGCCCCCATAGCACATCTGCAAACCCACCCCTGGCACCTACTGGTACCCAGCAGAGCCTGCCTGTGCTTTGCTGAAGCACATGGCACAGGAGGGCAGCTTNCACTTGTTTCCTGCCCTCAGCTGCTGCTGCCTCACTCCCAAAGGCAGGTGCCCCATTTCCTGCTGCCACCTACCTGCCTTTGCCTTGAAACCATCTCCTTGTTAAGGCTTTTTCTTCTCAAGACCCTTTTAGTGCCTGCTGGTGTTCCAACTTGCTGGACAAGTCACCTCTACAGCAGTCTCTATTTACACTCCACTGCAGTGTTTTCCAGCCCTGCTCACAGGCTTTAGGCTCCTCTTTCACATCCATTACCAAGCCTGCAGACAGAGTTTTGGTCTCTTTCTCACTGATGCAGAGCACAAGGTGCAGACCCTTGCCACACTCCTACCACTCTGCCATCTTTGTGCTGGTTCCTTCTGTACCATCGAGCTGGGAAAGTCAAACCAGCTCAAGATTCCTCTGCTCTCACCTCCACCTCTGCTGCTGGCTGACAAATCAGTTCCCTCTCCATACATGTAGGATTAGGGCAAGTGTTGAGATCTCCGTGACATACCAGAGATCCTACAGGAGTGGGTGTAAGTTTGCTCACTTATTCTTTGAAAATTCAGTGTCTTTGGCCATTTTTCACTGGATGCCCTCATTCCTTTCAGGAAAAACAATTCACAGAACATGTGGAGACATAGCATCTTGGTGAGCAGAACTCTGTCAGCTTCCTGTCAGCTGCAACTGCAGTGCCTTCCTTTTCAGCCACAGCACAGCATACAGCTCTTGGTTGTTTGGTTTTCCTTTCACAGAACCACAGAGTGCCAGGGGCTGGAAGGGACCTCCAGAGCTCATCCAGTCCAACCCCTGCCAGAGCAGCATCACCCAGAGCAGATCACACAGAACACATCCAGGCAGCTCTGCAATAGCTCCACAGAGGGAGACTCCAAACCCCCCTGGGCAGCCTCTTCCAGGTTTCTGTCACCCTCACAGGGAAAAAAATCCTCCTCATGTTCACATGGAACCTCCTCTGCCTCAGCTCCCACCATTGCCCCTTGTGCTGGCACTGGCATCACCCAGCAGAGCCTGGCTCCAGCCTCCTGCCACTCACCTGCACATCTTTATCCCCATTGCTGAGGTCCCCTCTCAGTCTCTCCTCTCCCAGCTCCCAGCCCCAGCTCCCTCAGGCTCTTCTCCTAACNGAGAAACCACATCCACTGCTCTGCCATCATCAGTCCAGCTGGTGATGTCCTCATAAGAGGCTCTCAGGCTGGTCAGACATGATTGCCCCTTGGCAAAGCCATGCTGGCTGCTCCCAATGCCCCTCCTGTCCTTGGTATGCCTAAGGGCAGCACTGAGGAGAGATTCCTGCATCACCTTTCTGGGGCTGGAGGTGATGCAGGCAGGTCCAGAGTTACCTGGGTCCTCCTGCTTACCCTTTGTGATGTTTCCCTCCTCCAGCCCCCAGGCAGCTCTCCTGTGCACCATGACTTACTGAAGATGGGGGAGAGTGCCCTGGCAATGCCCTGTGCCAGCTCCCTCAGCACCCACAGGTGCATCCCATCTGGAGCCATGGACTTGAGGATGTGCAGATTACTCAACTGGTCCTTGACCCAGTTCTCATCAGCCAGGGGAGGCTCCCTTGTCCTGCTTTCCCCTGGGGCCTCAGGGGTCAGGGGCTCCTCAGGACAGCCTCCAGGAGCAGGGATGGGGACAAAGAGTACATTTAGTAGCTCTGCCTTCTCTGTGCCCTCTGTCACCAGGCACCCTCCTTATGCAGCAGAGGGCCTGCACTGCCTCCAGCCTTAGCTTTTCCTGCAATGGATTTGGAGAAGCTCTTTCTGCCAGCCTTGACCTCCCTTGCAAGGCTGAGTTCCAGAGAGGCCTTAGCCTTCCTAATTGCCTCCCTACATCCTCTGACAACAGCTCTGTTTTAACAGAGCTTTTGTAAACACAGACCTCAGCTAAAGCTCTTACATAAAGTACTCTGCTGTCTGTTGGAAATGGAATTCAGATCTGGATTGAGTGCCAATCAGCCCTGCAAACCAGTGTGAGACCAGGTTCTGAACTGCAATCTAGGAAATAAAAAGGGGTAGAAGTCCACAAAATGCAGTGTGTGCCTGCAGAAGCTTTAAGCATCCTGCTGCTGTGTTCTCCACAAATGCTCCTTCCCCCTTACCCTTTGCAGTAACTTGGAAGTGAGAAAGGATTGGGGCTGCTTAGTCTGCAGAAGAGAAGGCTGAAGGGCTGATAGCAGTCTTTCTGTGCAGAAAGGGCCACCACAAAAAGCAAGGGACTGGTCTGTTCTCGGTGCCCTTGGAGAGAGGAGGAGAAGCAGCACGCTGGAATTCCAGCCGGAGCAACGCAGGTTGGATAGCAGCAAAGCCTTTTATCTGCGAGGATCGCTGGGCGTGGGAATGGACTGCCTGGGGGGATTGTGAAATCTCTGACACTGGGAGCTTCTAGGGAGGGGTTAGACAAATGCTTGCCAGGAATGGCAAAGGCAGAGTTGAATTTTCGAGGCTGAATGTGGACTGCATAACCTCCCCAAACTTCTGCCAACTTTACTGTCTCTGATCTTTTCCTTTGCTCTGCCTGTTTATGTCAGGGAGTTGTGCATGGTTTTAAAGCCACCCTGGTGCCACAGGGCATCTGAAATGTGTATTTCTTCACAAGCTTGTATGAAGAGAGCAGAGAAAGAGAAAAGAAGAGCTTGCAAATGCACACCAAGACTCAAAGCTAGCAGCACATTTCAAAGGCATGGCCTCGCTGAGCATAGCACCGACCCCAGCAGCTCCTCACGCAGCACTACAGTCAGTGCTCTTCCTGCAAACATTCCACAATGGAAAGCAGCAAAGGCATCAAACCCTCTGGCTTCACACCATGTGCACACCACTCTCACTTGTCAATCAGATTTCCTGCATACTTCCCAAGTTTTCCTTAGCAAAGCTCAGAGGTTTGGAGTAAGGAGAGAAAGAAGTGTGCTGCAGGCATCCAGCCCAAGCGAGCGACTCGCAGGTAAACTCCTCCCTTGGCCCAAGGACAGCAGCCTGCAGGGCTGCACCTACTCATTCTCTGCACAAAGTGACTTTATTTTTCTAAAACTCCACATAGTTGATCTTGCAGTGCAGACTGAGGCACCGTTGCCTGGACAGCTAATGCACAGTGCCCTGATCAAAGCTTCCTGCAAGGAGGAAGCCAAACTGCTCCTTCTCTTGTTTGCTCACCTGTAGAATGATCTTTGTTTCCCCACGAAGAGAGCCCCCAGACTCTATTACTGCCACGTGTGTATCAGCAGCATTAAGTCAGACTACTAAGCCATGATTTTTTCCCTCATTTCACACTGACCAGCAGCAAGCAAGTAACCCTGTCTGCTTTGCTGTTTAAGACCTTTGCATGCCGACATCGTTTCTCTGGAGGCTACCCCGGACCCAAAGGCACTGCGTGCACAGGCAGGCTAACCCCTCTTGTCTGGGGGCTTGCACCACCAATCTGTGATGGCAAGCTTGGCATTACTGAAGGCAGGCATGGTCCAGGGCTGGTCATTCACAGCAGCAGGCAGCAGCATCTGAGCGAGCACTGGAAGGACAAACACTTGGTCCCACCCAGCTCTTAGGCAACGCAGAAATCAGCTTAAGGCAAGGTTGCTTTTGCTGCCTTAGCAGTCGTGCACACAGTGTGGCTCCTCACAAAGCTTCCTTGCAGACAGCTGCAGTGGAAGCAAGGGCACGTTGCAGGTCATGGCTGCACACAGCAGTGCTCACTCCCTGTGAACACCAAGCCTAGGGCAGGCTAAAGACTCCTGCCCTAGGGCAGACACCTGCCACACTCACAATCCCCCTGCTGCACTCAACCTCCACCACTCTCAAAGTATTGTTGCTGTTGTTGTTATTATTATTATTATTACTATCACTATTATTACTATTACTACTATTAATAATGCTAATAACAATGATAATGATAATAATAATGATAATAAGAATAGTAGTAGTAATAATAATAATGAAACAACAATAACAATAATAATGATAATAATAATAGCAATAGTAGTAATAGTAGTAATAACAATGTAACAAAGATAATAATAATAATGTAATAATAATGATAATTATAATAACAACTATAACAATAGTTACAGTAATAATAATAATGTAACAACAATAATAATGATAATGATAATGATAACAATAGTAGTAATAACAATAATGATAACAATAACAATAGTAATAATAACAATAACAATGATAATGATAATTACAAATGGTGTAACAATAACAATAATAGTAATGATAATAATAATGTAACAACGACAACAACAACACTAATAATGACAGTAAATCTGCGTCAGAGGCAGTTGTTTCAGCTGCCCAAAGCAGCTGCCAGCCTATCTTTCAGAAACCTGTTAGTGCAGTGCTGAGCCCCTGCACGGAGAGAATCCCACCCAGCTTCCCTCCTCGGTGCTCTGCATGCAGCTGTGCATGCAGATAGGCAGCTCAGGGCAGCAGGCAGCAGCAGTGGCAGCAGGCAGGGTTTAAGCTTTCTATGCAGTAACACCAAGACACTCCACACCTCCCTCAGTCAAACACTCACTCTTGCAGCCTTTGTCTTTCCTCTCCTTTTTAGCTTTTTTAAATGTTATTTTGCCCCTTATGCTCTGAATCCAGCCCGTGCCTCTCTGTCCAGAGCAGGGGTGCAGCTCGGGTTTCTGCCTCCGAGGGGAAGTGATTAGCACAAGGACTGCAGTGGGAACCAGTTCAGCCTGTGGGAAACTGCAGAAAGCTTCACTTGTCCTCTTGGTGAGCCAACATATTCCTCAAGTGTCTCAGTGATTGGGTAACAGCCCTGCAAGTGCTTGGCTTCTCTTGCTAACCTTTAGGGCTTTGATACTGGTGCCTCTACTCTTGCCAATGTTTTCAAACAATATAAACCCAGAGCATCCAGAAAACAAATGCAAAGCATGTTCCTGATGTTTGCACACTGTGCCTGGCCTCTGCTGCTTGCTGCGTGAGCCTGAGCACCTCTGAGTTTACAACTAAAGCACAGAGCTCTGACGCTAAAGAAAGAAACCCTGAAGGTGCTCCAGGTGTGCCATGAAAGGTGGAGTGTGGAGGGACTTGCACACAGAGGCATTTGTTGGGCATGGGCTCATAAATAGGCACAGGCCTGGCTGATGCCAGCTGGAACAGCCTTGTGAGAGTCATTGCAAACTGTACTGAAGGGATTTTAGTGCCAGGAAGAATATTGTCAAGAGATGAAACTATGTGATCCAAGAATCCTTTTAATGCTGTTATCATAGAATCATCTAGATTGGAAAAGACCTTCAAGTTCCTCAACTCCAAGCATTAAGCCTATTCTTTGAAGGCCAGCACGAAGTTCTGGTACCAAGCACCATATTATGGTATGTTTCACTGAGAAGCAGAGAGCTGTTTTCAGCTCTGTCCCACGCACTTCTCTGTCCTGCAGCGATCATACAGCCTGTGGTAAACCTTCACTTCATCACTCTTCAGCCATACTGTGCTGGTTTGAGGCTAATTGGCATATTTTAATGGAGAAAATTATACTATAGGCTGTGAAAAGGAAACAGTGGTGATGTCTGCTGCACTCACAGGCTTGCTGAGATGTTTAAGAATACAAAACAAAGAGAAGCCACTGGGGCACAGTGTCTGGGGCTGTCTAGCAGCTTCTTGCCTTCTTCTCTCTGCCAAGTAACCTCACTAACCACTTTCCTTCTAACCCCCCTGGCCCATCCTCCAAGCTCACCTTGCATGTAAGGCAAACCTTGGGGTAAGGTATGGGGGTGGGGAGAAGGTGGAAGGGTGGTTGGGAGCCCCTCCTGGGGACTCTGATTTCTGGGAGGGGAATTGTGTTTCTGTATTACCTTTACCTTGTATATTTCTGTAACTATCCCTGTCTATAGTGTATATATCTGCTTGTACATTGTGCTGAGCTGTAAATAGAGCTTCAGTCCTTAACTTCCAGCCTGCTGAGTCTGGTCTGGGTCATTTTACAAAGTGTGGGGGGTGGGGAACTCCCAAACCATCACACACACAAAGTTATTCATTGCATCTTCAAGTGCTGTGTAAGAGAACCCAAAGAATAATGAGAAGGAAATTGACTGCCAGAAGCTGTGTGCAAAAGGGACACAGCTCAGAACCATAGAATCAGGCAGGCTGGAAGAGAGCTCCAAGCTCCCCCAGCCCAACCTCTCACCCAGCCCTACCCAACCAACCAGACCATGGCACTCAGTGCCCCATCCAGGCTGTTCTTCAACACCCCCAGGGATGGGCACTCCACCACCTCCCTGGGCAGCCCATTCCAATGCCAATCACTCTCTCTGCCAACAACTTCCTCCTAACATCCAGCCTGAACCTGCCCTGGCACAGCTTGAGGCTGTGTCTTCTTCTGTCCCTGGGTGCCTGGCAGCAGAGCCCAACCCCAGCTGGCCACAACCTCCCTTCAGGGAGCTGCAGAGAGCAATGAGGTCTGCCCTGAGCCTCCTCTTGTGCAGGCTGCACACCCCCAGCTCCCTCAGCCTCTCCTCACAGGGCTGTGCTCCAGGCCCCTCCCCAGCCTTGCTGCCCTTCTCTGGGCGCCTTCCAGCACCTCAACATCTCTCTTGAGCTGAGGGCCCCAATCTGTATGTGGAAGAGAGCCCAGCAGTAAGCCATGGGAAATGCTGGCTGTGACCACCAGTGCTGGGGTAAGTTGTGTGTAGTGGGTGGGCTACCAGTGGGCACTGACCCTGTGCAGGAGAGCTGCTGCTCTGCCCAGACACTGCTGCTGACAGCAAACTGCTGTTGTCTCCACCAGGTGTTATTGCTCCTCACCAGGATTGTGAAACTCCAACTAAGGAGCAGCTGCTGCCTTCCAGCCCCCAGCAAGTGGCTCTGCTCCTCCTGTGAGTGAAGCAATCCCAAATGTGCTGATGCAAGGGGCTCCTTTCTCTCTGGAGTTAGACCTTGGCATGTAATAGCAGCTTCCCCCAGGCTGCTCAGGTTGGAAGTATGGCACACTGGTTCCAGGGGGGGCAAGGGTTGCATGAAGCTTGCTTTCTGTTTCCTAAGCCAGCTACATGCGATTCTCTTCTGGACAGTGCTGGGGAGGCACTGGCCAGGTATGTACTGGCTGGTCCATGAAAGAAGCTGAGTTATTTGTGGTAGAATAGGACATGTCTGGAGGTCTCTTCCAACCTGCCTGATTCTATGATTCTGTGCCTCTGTCTAACCAAAGAAGTGACAAATCCATTAGGAGACTTTTAGGAAAAACAATTTTTCTGTGATTGATTCTACAAAGCAGCTTTGTTACATTACTGCCTTCAGCTTTGGGCTCCCCAGTTTCAGAGGGACAGGGACCTGCTGCAGAGAGTCCAAGGGAGGGCTGTGAGGATGCTGAGGGGACTGAGCACTGCCTGGGGAGGAGAGCCTGAGGGACCTGGGGCTGCTTAGTCTGCAGAAAAGAAGACTGAGAGGGGATTGAATCAATGTTTATACCTCTCTGAGGGCTGGGGGTCAGGAGAGGGGGACAGGCTCTGCTCACTGCTGCCTGGGATAGGACAAGGAGCAATGGATGGAAGCTGCAGCACAGGAGGTTCCAGCTCAACACAAGGGCAACTTCTTGCCTGGAAGGGTGCCAGAGCCCTGGCACAGGCTGCCCAGAGAGGCTGTGGAGTCTCCTTCTCTGGAGCCTTTCCAGCCCTGTCTGGATGTGTTCTGTGTGCCCTGAGCTGCATTGTCTGCTCCTGCTCTGGCAGGGGGCTTGGACTGGGTGATCCCTTTGGGTCCCTTTCATCCCCTGACCTCCTGTGAGCCTGGGATTTTTCTGAGTGATGTTTTCTTATTTTTTAGTTGTTTTTAGCCACACATGCTCTCGAGGAGAGGTCTCCTCTTTCTGTATGCCAAAGAAGAGAAAGGCCCTGTCAGCAGATGAAGATCTTTTTCACCTGCCAGGTGCTCTCACAGTATTCTTCCCACATTAGTGACTGAGCCATCTCACTGCTCACAGGCACCGCAGGAGAGCTGTCAGTGACCTAACCGTGTTCCTCGGGATGCAAGGGTTGCAGCTGCAAATGAAAAGCATCCCACTGACAGGGACTCCTTTGTGCCAAGGCCAGGTTAACCCCTTGTCACCATGTCTCTGTTCCCAGAGGAGGCTGTGCTGCATGCAGCCTGGCACAGCTGTGTCTGCTATGGTATGACCCAAGGCCGTGTGCCATGCTGTGCCTGGCATCCTCTGGGTGGGCACCTACCCAGGTGCAGGACCTTGCACTTGGCCTTGTTGAATGTCCTGAGGTTGGCCTGGGCACAGCTCTGCAGCCTGTGCAGGTCCCTCTGGATGGATCCCTGCCCTCTAGCAAGTCGACTGTGCCACACAGCCACCAGGAGGGAGGGTGCCAGCAAGTGTTCTCCAACCAGCTGCCCTGCCTCAAGGTCAAAGACCGAAGAGCTTCGTCTAGGAAGTGTGGCATGGAGCAGAGATGTGACAGTCCATTGGCAAAGATCTGCTTCACCCTGCCACAGCTCTGCAGTGTGGTGCAGGCAGGTGAGGAGAGAATGAGCATTCTAGTGCAAGGCTCAGGCTTGCCTTGCTGACCTGTTTGGATCAGCTTTGTTTTGCTTCTGCACAGCATGAGGTGGAAGCACTGAGAGCTGAGTCAGCAGCTGGTGGCCAGTCTTGTGTGGCAGGAGCAGACCCTCCCACGCCTTTGTGACCTCCAGGCTTGATTGCTATCTACAGGAATGAGATGACTAAGCAGAAAAGTGTTCATCTGGGTCATCACTCAGCAGGTGAACCAGACAGACTGTTGAGCAGCCAACACCTGTACACCCCAGGCTCTGGGGCTGGCTGTCAAAAACAGAGCTGGGTTTGTTTTCAGTGCCCTGTGTCAGAACCCACACAACTTACACTTTCCTTCCACCTTGGCCAAAAGTGCACCTGGGGAGGAGAATGTTACCTTCAGCCATGGTACCTGCTGGTGTGAAGGAGAAGGATCCCTCCTCAGCTGCTCTTGGTTTCTGGGTGTTTCTGTGTGCAGTTCTGGAGCCTCCAGCACAGGAAGGACATGGAAGTGTTGGAGCCAGTGCAGAGGAGGCCACAAAGATGCTGAGAGGGCTGCAGCAGCTCTGTTCTGAGGACAGGCTGAGAGAGTTGGGGCTCTGCAGCCTGGAGAAGAGCTCTGGAAGCTCCAGAGCTGGGGGCTCCAGAGCTGCACACAGGACTGCAGGGGTGCCTCACAAGAGCCCCCTCTTTAAACACACTGGCCCTTTCTGGGGAGCTTTACACTGGTTGTATCCTCTCCTACTAGCACCTGGCTCCCATGTAGAGCTTTGGCAAGCTGCTCACTGCTCCAGCCCTGAGCCCCTTCCTCACCATGGCCTTGGCCAGCCCATTGCCCCGAGCTGTTCCATGCTCAGTAGCTGCCTGTTAGGATTTCATGACCACCTTATCAGGTAGGTCTTGTCAAGCCAGCCTGGGCTGACAGAGAACTATTCATGACATAGCAGCTTTCATAGCAGTAACTGCATAACAACCTCTGAGTTTGCTGAGTTCACTAAACCAACTTGCTGGGCACACTGGAAACAAGCTGCTCAGAATTCATTTGGCATACAGAGCAGATTTTTGTTCTCTGTCATTTGAGCATGGTGGCATCCCTCCTGCTGTCATTTCTGACTCCCAGAACCACCAACTGGTACTGTCTTAAAGCCCACGAGAGCTTAGGACACAACAGGGGCACAGCCCTGTGAGGAGAGGCTGGGGGAGCTGGGGGTGTGCAGCCTGCACAAGAGGAGGCTCAGGGCAGACCTCATTGCTCTCTGCAGCTACCTGAAGGGAGGTTGTGGCCAGCTGGGGTTGGGCTCTGCTGCCAGGCACCCAGGGACAGAAGAAGGGGACACAGCCTCAAGCTGTGCCAGGGCAGGTTCAGGCTGG
>WBNM01032829.1:13087-30194 GCA_013399055.1 Ramphastos sulfuratus | reverse complement strand
TCACCCCAGACCCCCAGGGCCTGTTCCTCAGGGCTGCTCTCAGCCATTCCCCACCCAGCCTGGAGCTTTGCTTGGCATTGTGCCTACCCAGGTGCAGGACCTTACACTTGGCCTTGCTCGATGTCCTGAGGTTGGCCTGGGCACAGCTCTGCAGCCTGTGCAGGTCCCTCTGGATGGATCCCTGCCCTCTAGCAAGTCAATTGTGCCACACAGCTTGGTGCCAGCTGCAGCCTTGCTGAGGCTGCACTGATTCCTCTATCCATGGCACTGACAAAGACGTTACACAGCACTGGTGCCAGCACTGACCCCTGAGGGAGCCACTTGGCACTGGTCTGCAGGTGGACATTGTGCATTGATCACCACTCTCTGTGTGCCACCATCCAGCCAGTTCCTTACCCAGAGAGTGGAATGTAGCAGAGAATTCACTGAGCACTGCACACCTGTGCAGCTTCCCTGTCTCCTCAATGAGGTGGCACAGAAGCATCAGTGGTACCTATGCTCCAAGTGCCCAAGCCATTTGACAGCTTGCTTTAGCACCTCAGGCATCTGCAGCTGCCAAAAGGCTTCCAATGCAGCCAGCACAGCTCTTGGGAGTGCTTTTCAGCAGCAGATGAAACAACCACACAGAATCCCAACAGGCTCCTGGGGTCTCTGAAAAGCTACTCCTGCTTTTCATCTGGAGCAGCTGGAAACTTGCGGGCACAGCAGAAGCCACCAGCTTTGGGAAACCCTGCACAAGGTCCTGGGCAAGCAGAACATGATGGAGCATGGAAAGATCATTTCCCCCCAATATTTAGTTTGGTAGCAAGATGGAGGTTAAGCCTATTTTGCATGCATCAAAAACTAAAGAGATGCAGAAAGGACTTGCCAAGATTTGATCTCATTTTAGCCTCCTCTGCTTGAGGTACAGAGAGCTACGTGAGGGAAGGGATTCTTAGTCACTTCTCAACGAGAAAAAGAAGGATGTAAGTTAAAAGTACTTGTCTGAAAACATCTCCCCTGGGGAACCTGCAACAGTCCAGGTTCAGGAAGGACAGTGCCTGCCGGCCCCAGGTGAGCTCCAGAGGAGCAGCCAAGCACTGGCAGCGCTGCCGCCCCCTGCCCTGCGTTTTGCAAAGCAGACCCCTGCGGTGCAGTCCGGCAGGGACAAAGGCAGAGCTCCGGCTTCATTTCAGCACAAGGGAGCTTCGCAGCTGTTGTTTCCTCTCTCGGTGTCGGGGACAAGAGGTAAGTGTGTTATTATCCCCGAGGCAGTAAGGTAAGCTGCAGCACAGGAGGTTCCAGCTCAACACAAGGGCAACTGCTTGCCTGGAAGGGTCCCAGAGCCCTGGCACAGGCTGCCCAGAGAGGCTGTGGAGTCTCCTTCTGTGGAGCCTTTGCACGCCTGTCTGGATGTGTTCTGTGTGCCCTGTGCTAGATTGTCTGCGCCTGCTCTGGCAGGGGTTGGACTGGATGAGCTCTTTGGGTCCCTCCCAACCCCTGGCATCCTCTGATCTGTGATCTTTGCTGTCAATGTGTTGAGCCTCCCTGGACCAATGTGTGCCACAAGCTCAGCTGCACACCTCCTGTAGTTACCCCAGCACAGCTGTGTTTGTTTCTACCTAAATTCAAACACAAGCAGCCATTTGGATGGAGAAACCTCTCATCCTGAGTAGCTTTCCTGTGCAGAGTCTAAATAATCAATGAGAAATTTCACTCTTTGCCATTCTTCTGTCACATGTCCAAAAGGCAACCAAGAAAACCTTTCCCAAAGCATACACATGACTGAGGGATCTAAGCCTCATTCAGTTCTGGCCCTTTGAACCTGTCTCTCCTGCTCAGAAAGGAAGCAGTGTGCACAGCTGTGACCTCTTTCAGCCCTCTGCTTCTAGATGTGATGTGGATCCCTGCAGTTCTGTGTCCAGCCCTGGGCCCCCAGCTCAAGAAGGACAGGAGCTGCTTGAGAGAGTCCAGCACAGAGCCACCAAGGTGCTGAAGGCAGTTGAACATCTTCCTTATGAGTGAGCCTGAGGGAGCTGGGGCTGGGAGCTGGGAGAGGAGACTAAGGGGAGAACTAATTAATGATTATAAATATGTAAGGGGTGAGTGGCAGGAGGTTGGAGCCAGGCTCTGCTGGGTGATGCCAGTGCCAGCACAAGGGGCAGTGGTGGAAGCTGAGGCAGAGGAGGTTCCATGTGAACCTGAGGAGGATTTTTTTCCCTGTGAGAGTGACAGAAGCCTGGAAGAGGCTGCCCAGGGGGGTTTGGAGTCTCCCTCTGTGGAGCTATTGCAGAGCTGCCTGGATGTGTTCTGTGTGATCTGCTCTGGGTGATGCTGCTGTGGCAGGGGTTGGACTGGATGAGCTCTGGAGGTCCCTTCCAGCATTTCACATTCTGTGATGCTGTAAACAACTAATCTCATACACCAAGTCACTNAGAAGGTCACCTGGGAGCCTTCTCCTCTGCAGCCTGCACAGCCCCAACTGCCTCAGTCTCTGCTCACAGCAGAGCAGCTCCAGCCCTCTGCTCATCCTCGTGGCCCTTCTCTGGACACCTTCCAGCCCCTCCACATCCCTCTTGTCCCAGGGGCTCCAGCACTGGCTGCAGCACTCCAGGTGGGGTCTCAGCAGTGGGCAGCAGAGGGGCAGGATCACTTCCCTGCCCTGCTGCCCACACTGCTCTTGCTGCAGCCCAGGATCACACTACCTGGAGGCAAGCAGGATGCTGCTTTCCTGTGGCTGTGCTGTGCTTGCTACAATCCTCTCACTAAAGCCTGCAGGCCATTGATGCTGCAGAGTTCCTGCCTCTGACACAAGGCCTCTTTGTCTTCCCTTTGCCTGCCATCCCCACAGAAGCACTCTCCATTATGGCAACCCCTGCTGTTTCCCAAGGTCCTACCACTTCCAGTTCCATGTGCCCCACTTGGGCTGGTCTGTAGTGAGTCTAGAAAGCACTGGAGGGAAAGAGATTTCTTTTTAAATGTAAGTTTTTGGCAGCATCCTGCTTGAACATTGTGACTCAGAGCACCAAGGGATCAATACAAACACATTTATCTCTGCGGCTCCTTCGCATGAACTCTGATCCTGCCTTCTGCCCTTCCTGTTTGCAAGAGGGTGGGAAGAGGTTTCTGGGCAGCAGTGGAAAAAGAAATAGCCCACAGCTTTAAAATGTGCTCTTCATTACAGATTCAGACAAACCTAACATTTATGGCCTTTTCAGCAGCTGCAGGAAGACAGCTCTGTGTGAGCTGCTGGAGCTGCAGTTCCAGAGTCTGAATTAATTGCTCATAAATCATAAAGTGCTTTTGCAGGAGACAGAAGGATAAGGACCCCCCAGGCAGGGTGGCTTTGCTTAGCAGTCTGGCTGCTGCTCTCACAGACCTGCTGGCATTTGGGAGTGACAAACTGAAGGCAGTTTCACGTGAGCCTGGAGATGCCTCCAAAGCCATTGGTGCTGGAATGGCAGCAGCAGGGCTTAGGATTGCAGCAGGCTGCTGGGAGTGGATTGGGGCAGTGAGAGGCAGAGCCCTTCACAAAACTCTGCTGTCAAACAGAAACTACCTTTGGACCTTTCCTCCTCAAATCCTGTCTCAAGGAGTTTGTGAAGAGATTGAACTCTGCTATAATGAAAAAGCTCACAGCATTTTCCAACTGAAAGGGAAGAGAAGAGACAGTCTTTGAGCCAGCAGTGCTGTGCAGAACTACTGGCACCTGCTTTCAGGAGCTGATCAGGGCTGGCAACAGAACATGGCCTCGTTTGGCACTCCAGCTGAACCAGGTCACACACACAGAGGGCTGAGAGGGTCTCTCTCCACACGAGGCTATCTCCAGCTCTGCAGAGGCAAGCAGGGTAACTAAAAGCAATGGATGTGCCTCTGGCCAAAGGCAGAGTGATGTGGGTTTGGGAGTTCCCCTGCCCCCCCCCACTTTGTAAAATGACCCAGACTAGAACTCAGCCAGCTGGAAGTTTAGATGAAGCTCTATTTACAGCTCAGCACAATGTACAAGCAGATATATACACTATAGACAGGAATAGTTACAGACATAGACAAGGTAAAGGTAATACAGAAACACAATTCCCCTCCCAGAAATCAGAGACCCCAGGAGGGGCTCCCAACCACCCTTCCACCTTCTCCCCACCCCTATACCTTNCACTCCAGAACTGCTCAAGTGCTCTGCAGAACTGCACAGAGTGGTGATCAATGCACAATGCCCACCTGGAGACCACTGCCAAGTGGCATCCCTCAGGGGTCAGTGCTGGCACCAGTGCTGTTGAACATCTTTGTCAGTGACATGGACAGAGGAATCAGGATCTGAAGGGGGCTCCAGGAAGGCTGGGAAGGGACTATTGAAAAGGTCTGGGAATGGCAGGACAAGGGGAATGGGTTTGAAGTGTCAGAGGGGAGACTGAAACTGGATGTTAGGAGGAAGTTGTTTGCAGTGAGGGTGGTGAGACACTGGCACAGGTTGAGGGTGCTGAGACACTGGCATAGGTTGCCCAGGGAGGTTGTGGAGCATAGAATCACCCAACATGATCTTTGATCTTTGATCACATTGAGTGATTCTGTGCTCCACAACCTCCCTGGAGGTGTTCAAGGCCAGGCTGGATGAGTCCTTGAGTGACCTGTTGTAGTGGGAGGTGTCCCTGCCTATGGCAGGGGGTTGGAACTGGCTGAGCTTTGAGCTCCCTTCCAACCTTCCCATTCTATGATTCTATGATCCCAGAGGGACTGCACAGAGGAGCAGGCTCCTCTTTAATTGCATAGAACCATAGGTAGAGCCAGAGTGTGACTTTCTGATGTGCTCAATTGTTGAGATTCTCAAATACTTGGAAAAGTCACTGCTGAAGTGGGTGGAATGAGTAGATGGATGAGTCACTGCCAGAGGTAGAGGCCTGAACATTGATTGCTGGCTTTAGAGCAGCTCAGAGCACTCTAACTTCAGTGCTACCTTCTGGGGGCCAGTGGATTGCATCAGTAGCTGCCTCCTAGTCTGAGATGGCCAAAAGATTGCACTGCAGGACTAGACTGGGGCATGCTAACCTCAGGTTGCTTCTGGACAGGGTTATGATCACAAGTGGGAGAAGATCAGCCATCAGGTGGGGTAGCTGCATCCTCACCCCAGCAGTGCCTCTTGCATTTATACACAGGGCATGCAGTGTCCTACACTGCCCGTAGGAGTCCTCCCCCTCCAGGTGAATGTTCACGAGGACCCTTTGGTGGTTTCAAGATCTAGAGAAATCACTCTTATCATGCCAGGGCTGGTTGTAATCCAAAGCATTCTCGGGCAAGGTGCTTAATGGAAGTAACAAAAAAGCAGCTGAAGCTAAGCCAGGGCTCTGGTGTCTGTGAAAGGAAAATAATCACAGCACATTTCCTGCTCCGAAGTCCTGAGGCCTCTGTGGACTATGTAGGTCAGCAGTGTAACACTGTCATTCCTTCCCAGAGATGCTTCTGGCCAGAACCAGCTGGTGGAGTAGCCATGGAATTTAAGTGCCCTTACTGATCATTGGAAGCCAATCCAGCCTGGGGGGCTGCAGTTTGTACATAGGGTAAGAGGACCATGGCAGAGCCTGCACCTCAAGCTGCCTTGCAGACATAAGTGAAATGTGCAGCCCCTTGCTCTTCTGTGAGATCTGCAGTTACAAATTTCCACTGGGCAGCTCCTTTTCTTTTTTTTTCCTGGTAATGACAGGAGGAGGACCCAGAATATATGTTACAGAGGGCTCAGAAGAGATTGACAAGAACTCATTTACCCTTGCTGCTGATTTATCTCCTCTGATGGCTCCCAGCCAGGCCACCAACATACTCTCAGCATCTCAATCCTATTGCTCAACAGCAGATTGCAAACAAACTGCAGCTCTGGGGGAGGTATAACTTAAATAAACATTGTTCTGTCAAGCTTCACTCTTGTGATCCATATTAACTATTCCTGGCAGGGTGGGGATGTAAGAGAACTCAGTTTATGGTGGGCAGGCTGCTGTTAATTGGGTCTGTTGCCACATTCATAAAGCACTCAGTGTAGTTGTAGCCACTCATGTTCTTCTTCAAGGGCAGCATCCTGCCTGACAGGGTCCTGAGCAGCCTTGGCCCTGGGATGGCACTGCCTGGAGGGCTCTTATCTGATGGAGCCAAGGCCAGCTAAGGGGCTCCTTCTTCCACCTTTGTCTTCCTCTTAGCCACCTACAGCCTTAGCTCAAGTGCCAAGAATTTTCTTAGCATTCTTCCACACAGGGCTAGGCCAGAATCTGCTTCTAGTTACAGCAGCATGAGCTCAGGATCTGACCAGTGCTCAGCTCCCTCAGCTTTGCTGTCTGGATCTCAGTCCTGTTACTGCCTCCCTAGGGATCTGGAACTTCTTTGTTCAGTGGCTGGAATGAGGTTCAGCTCCCTATGGATCTGGAACCTCTTTGTTCAGTGGCTGGAACCAAAGAATCACATTCTGTGCTTCTGTGCTCCACAACCTCCCTGGGCAACCTGTGCCAGTGTCTCACCAACCTCACTGCAAACAACTTCCTCCTAACATCCACTTGCAATCTCCCCTCTTCAAACCCATTCCCCTTGGCCTGCCATTCCAAGCCCTTGTCAACAGTCCCTCCCCAGCCTTCCTGGAGCCCCCTTCAGATCCTGGAAGGCTACTCCAAGGTCTCCTGGAAGCCTTCTCCAAGCTGCAGAGCCCCAACTCTCTCAGCCTGTCCTCAGAGCGTGGTGGCCTCCTCTGCACTGGCTGCAACACTTCCATGTCCTTCCTGTGCTGGGGGCTCCAGAACTGCACCCAGGACTGCAGCTGGGGTCTGAGGAGAGCAAAGGGGTAGAATCCCCTCCCTTGCCCTGCTGCCCACGCTGCTCTTGCTGCAGCCCAGCACAGGGCTGTTCTCTGGGCATGCTCTTCTGCATGTTAGGGCATCCTGCCTGCTAGGTGAGGCAGGCAGCAGAGGCACTCAAGTGGCTTTGCAGTTCTGAATTAAAGTCTGCCTTGCATCCTGCCAGCTCTGAGCCTGGGTACAGACAGCACATGACAGTCAGCACTGACAGCAGGGGGGGGCTCCTGCCCGGGATAAAACACTCTTTGTGTCCTCGTGGAGAGTTTCCTGCCCTTCATGAAGAGAGCACTTCAAGAAGCCATAAACTGTCACATGTTAATGCTTCCTCTTCACGGGAGACAAAGCACAGAGCCCAGCTGCTGCACCCTGCCATGCAGCCTGCCATGCAGCCTGCCATGCAGCCTGCCATGCAGCCTGCAGCTTTGCTTGCCAGGATAGCAACACTTGGAGCCCTTTGTGCTGCAGACTCTATCCTATTGAACTGCACAGGCAGTGATAGGACTGGGGGGAATGGAGCAAAACTGGAAATGGGGAGAGTCAGCCTGGAGGTTAGGAAGAAGTTGTTGAGCATGAGGGTGGTGAGAGCCTGGCAGGGCTTGCCCAGGGAGGTGGTGGAAGCCTCATCCCTGGAGGTGTTTAAGGCCAGGCTGGATGAGGCTGTGGCCAGCCTGAGCTAGTGTGAGGTGTCCCTGGGCATGGCAGGGGGGTTGGGACTGGATGGGCCTTGTGGTCCCTTCCAGGCCTGACTGATTCTGTGATGTTGCTGCTGTCTGACAGATGATAGTTCTGAGGATGGGACTGCTGATTCTATCACTCAGGGGATCATGCCAGAAGGGCTTTTTATTTAATGTCACTAACTCAGAAGAAAGTTTCTCGAAAATGCTTCTGTGAAATGTTAAATGCTTTAAAAAAGAGGAATGAAAAATTCTCCAGGCTAATACAAGATCATCAACAAAGATCACACAGAAAGGGGGAGGTGTGTGTGGGGAAATAATCAATACTGACACATACTTGTAATATATGATAGTAATACATAATTCTTTGACAATAATCTTACATATATATGTACAATCTTATATATATAAAGGGTTTATATATATATATGATTATATATATATATATATAAAAGGTTTATATATATGGTTTTTACCCTTTTTTATATATATATAAAAAAGGGTAAAAACCATATATATAAACCTTTTATATATATATATATATAAAAGGTTTATATATATGGTTTTTACCCTTTTTTATATATATATAAAAAAGATTACTGTCAAAAAATTCTGCTCCCCCACCCCCCCAAGGAAGAACCTGGAATACTCCATATTATTTGGATAGAAAGGGGCTTTTATTTTCTCCTGAAGTATAGAAATAGCAGAGCAGACCTTCCAGAGGTAAATGCTTCATCACTTCTGCAAGCATTACTGCTGTTTAAAATCCTTCTAGAGACAGGAGCAAAAGGTTATTTTATTCTAAGGAAGGAACATTTCTGTGATTTGTCTTCTACACATACATCCAGGACTGGAACCCCTTAACAAAAATCAGATTTTAAGACCTAGTCAGACCAAAAACCCCAAACAACGACCAACCAAAAATTAAGAAACCCCACCCCAAAGAGAAATTTAGCCTCAGAACTTTGGTATCAGCCTGGCCTTTTAAAGCAGAGAGAGAGGAATGCAGCTTCCAGAGGCTCCAGTCCTTGCTTTCCAACTCAGTCCCTTTTATCACATTTGAAAGCTCTTTCTGTGAGTATGAACTGCTCTACTTTCTGTGAGCATGAACTTTGCTCTAATCCAGCCAGGAGCCAGTGTCCTCCAGAAAAAGACTGAATCCTGAGCCTCAAGGAGCTCCTCAGACATTTCAGAGCTAAGCACACACTCCAGAAGCTTTTCATTGTTCTGAACATCTCTTTAGACCCATGGAGAGCTGTGCAGCCAAGCCTGGGCACAGGGAGGCTGACTTCACATCTGCACCACCGCACCCTTGCCACCAAACTCCACTGCTCTGCTGGCAGCAGCATCACAGAACAGGCTTGGAAGGGACCTCAGAGATCAGCTGCTCCAACCCCCTCTGCCATGGCACTTGGTTGCCCAAGGCCTCACCCAATCTGGCCCTAAAGACTCCCAGGGAGGAGGCATCCACAGCCACCCTGGGCAACCTATCCCAGAGCCTCCGCAGCCTGACAGCGGAGAACCTCTTCCATACGCCTAGTAACGCACCCAGCCACTTCTCTGCCCCAGCCCTGGGCTAACCTTTCAGCTTTCAGCTGCTGCCAGTCCCTCAGCCAGGAATTCTGGCCCTGAGAAATGTAAAATGAAAGCTTAATTGCTGGAACAAGAGAGATTTTCTAGCCCTGTGGCCACCAAGACGCAGGCACTGGGTGCCAAACGAGTGCGCAGCTCGGCGCAGGCCTTGCACAAAGCGTTGGGGCTAAGCTCCATGCTTCATAGAGCCTGAGAATTGTTTGGGTTGTAAGAGACCTCTAAGCTCATTCAGTCCCACAGAGTCACTTGGGAATCACTGCCTCTGTCCCTCACCCTGTGCTGGGCTTCGGGAATCACCTCCCGAACCAAATCCACGCGCCCAGCCCGGCCGGCTTGGGAGCCAGCTCAAGCTCTATGCCAGCAGAGCTGAGCCTGCCAGCACCTACACAACACCTGCACAGCTACACAACACCTGCACGGCTACACAACACATGGACAGCTACTCAACACCTGCACAGCTACACAACACCTGCACGGCTACACAACACATGGACAGCTACTCAACACCTGCACAGCTACACAACACCTGCATGGCTACGCAACACATAGACAGCTACTCAACACCTGCACAGCTACTCAACACCTGCATGGCTACGCAACACATGGACAGCTACTCAACACCTGCACAGCTACACAACACCTGCACGGCTACACAACACATGGACAGCTACTCAACACCTGCACAGCTACACAACACCTGCATGGCTACGCAACACATAGACAGCTACTCAACACCTGCACAGCTACTCAACACCTGCATGGCTACGCAACACATGGACAGCTACTCAACACCTGCACAGCTACACAACACCTGCACGGCTACACAACACATGGACAGCTACTCAACACCTGCACAGCTACACAACACCTGCACAGCTACACAGCACGTGCACAGCTACACAGCACGTGCACAGCTACGCAACGTGTGCACAGCTACACAACACCTGCACAGTTACACAACACCTACACAGCTACACAACACATGGACAGCTACACAACGCGTGCACAGCTACGCAACGCGTGCACAGTTACACAACACCTGCACAGCTACACAACACATGCACAGCTACACAACGCGTGCACAGCTACACAACACATACACAGCTACACAACACCTGCACAGTTACACAACACATGCACAGCTACACAACACATGCACAGCTACACAGCGCGTGCACAGCTACACAACACATACACAGCTACACAACACATGCACAGTTACACAACACATACACAGCTACACAACACATGGACAGCTACACAACGCGTGCACAGCTACACAACACATACACAGCTACACAACACCTGCACAGCTACACAGCACCTGCACAGCTACACAGCACTTGCACAGCTCTGTCTGCCTCTCTCAGTGCAAATGAGGTTTCAGTGAGGAGCTGCCCTCTCGGGAGCACAGTACAAGGCTCACTGCCTGGGCCCCCCAGGTATGTTCCAGAGGGGCTTCTATAAACGAGCAGGTGCAGTGCCCACCCTTCAGAGTCCTGTCAGCCAGCCCCAGACATCATTCAGCACCTCTCATTTTGTTGGGGTTTTTTTGTGTGTGCTTTTGTTTGTTTTCTTTCTTTTTTTCCCTTTTTTTTTTTGGTAGGTTTTTTTTTTTTTTTTTTATTTTGTTTGGTTGGTTTTTTCCTCCTGTTAATAGAGGAGAAATTCAATCCCTCAAGCTGTGAAAATGTGAGGTTTGTATTTTTATTTTGGAGGAAAGAAGAAAAGCATCCAGGAAAAGAGCCTTTTACTGTTTCTACCATGGAACCTAACACTGTTTTTCTGTAAAATCACCCTTGAAAAACCTGAACTCGTTGTGCTCCATCAATCTTTTCCTCAAAGTTTCAGACCTGCAGGGAGGGATTTCTAAATCCCTGAGACTCTCCACTTTCGTTGCTGGTGCTGTGTATGACAGCCAGGATATGCAGCTGATATTAGTGTAGAACTCATAGCAGCATTGAACAGAGTGGGAGGGATTGGCAGGGACCTCTTACTGAGCCCAACCCCCTTGCCAAAGCCTCAGGGCAGGTCAGATAGGAACACATCCAGATGGGTCTTGAAAGCCTCCAGAGGAGGAGGCTCCACAGCCTCTCTGTGCAGGCTGCTCCAGGGCTCCAGCAGCCTTACAGTAAAGAAGTGACTTGCTCCATCAGCTGTACAATAAAAAGGGGTTCCAGTCTGTATCCACTTCCACTTGTCCTGTCACAGGACACCACTGAAGAGAGGCTACCTCCTCCTTCTTGACACCCACCCTTCAGAGAGTTCTAAACATCAATAAGATCTCCTCTCAGACTTCTCTTTTCCAGACTAAAGAGATTTCCTCCTAAGGCAGATGTTCAGATCCCTTAATCATCCTTGTAGCCCTCCGTGGTGCACTCTCTAGTGTATCCCAGTCCCTCTTGAACTGGGGAGCCCAGAACTGGACCCAATACTCTGGAGGAGGTCTCACCAGGGCAGAGTAGAGGGCTAGGAGAACCTCCCTTGTGCTGCTGGCCACACTTAATGCATTCCATTTTGCAGCTAAATTCACATCATCAGCACAGAGCTGCTAGGCCACTTGGTGCACTGCAGTGAGCTCAGGAGATGCAGCTGTGACACTTGCTGCCAGCTGCCCTCCACCTTCTCCACTTGAGGAGTTCACTCCAAACCTCACATCCAAGATTTGCTTGAAAAGCAGCCAAGTGAAGATGTGTCTCACCCCTCTGGGCTCCAGAAAGCTATCAGCACTTTCCTAGAAGTGGTTCTGCTGTGCCCCAGACCCAAGGTCCAAGTATTCAGTGTCCTCTCTCCAAGAGCTGCTGGCAGCGAGTTAAAGAGCGTAAGAGCAGCGCAGACATGGAAGGGCTCCTCCTGCCCTGTAACCTCTGTTCCTAGCTATCAGTGGGAGTGGCTGACATGAGGCTTGCATCTAAAAGGCTGCATGGAATAACCACAAACAAACTGAATCTTCATTAATCTATCGAATCCCTCCCGGTTCTGTGGACACTTTTTGGCCTCCAAAGTGTCCTACAGGGTTCCTACAATTGAACATGCACCGTAGAGAGTTGCTTTTGTTTGCTTTAAACCTGTTTTTACTGAGGCATGTTAGTACTACTGCAATGAGGAATGGTGACTGATCCCTCCTTGCTCCCATTTTCCACAGCACTCAAGATTTAACAGGCCTGCAGCACATCCCTGCCCAGCTCTGCTCGATGCAGATTATGGAAGTCTCCTCGGTTTGCTTTTATATGCTTTGCTTTATCTGCTTCTATAGAACAAGACTGTTTATATATTCCAGCTGATTCCTACCACTGCTTTTTATCAAGGGATGTTGCAGAAGAATTCAGTCCAAGTGAAGTGAAGAGAACAATGTCAGTGTCAGAACAAGTCTTGCAAAACCTCTGATACTATTCCTTCCAAAACTGTGTCAAAGTTTATTCCAGTAACACAGATTCACTGCCTAGGAACTGAGCACCACACCCTTTGCAAGGAGGGTTTGGGAGAGAAAGAGTAGCTGCTGCCTGGGCCATCCTACCAGATCTGCCTGAGGGCAGCAGATGGAGATTTCATACCCAGGCTCTCTTCCTTCACGCCTGAAAAGTCCTACCTGGCCTGCAGCTAAATCTGCCTTCTCCTTGAGGAAAGGCTTCAGGAACCTGAAAGGAATAGGAGGTCCCTCTCTGAGACCTAGGCACTGAGAGACAGCACTGAGTAACCAGAACTCCTGTGGCTTGTGGTGAAGCAGACAAGCAGAGGGGAAGCAGAAGAGAACCAGAGGCAGGCAGTGGCACAGGCTTGCTTCTCACCCTGCATCTCCCACTGCACATCAGGGTGGCTGAAGGCTTGCACCACTGCCTTGGCAAACCCTGTCAGCACCTCACGGGCAGAACAAAGGGCACAGGTTTGGCTTCCAACACTCCAGCCCCCTCCTAATCCCTGCTTGGTGCTCCTGGCTATGTTAAGGGTCACCTCTGCTGGCCTTTCCAGGATTCCAACAGCTCCTAGTCTGTTCCCTGTGGTCAAACTCACCAAACTTTGCATACTTTGCTGTCTTCAAGCTGTCATTAAAAGCTCTGCTGCACTCTGCTTGCTGCTCAGCAATGCAGTTGCCTATCCCCAGGACAGAGAGCTGCAGTCAGCATGCCCATCACTTTCTGCTTGAGCAATGCAATAGTAGCAGGGAACATCACCTTGGCTCACAAGGAGCTGGACAACACTGGGAAGTCACAGCTGGAGTGTTGTTAGCCTCCACTGCTTCCCAGCTTAGTTTGGGAGTGCTGGTTTCTACACCTCCTCCTTGCTCTAAAGATGTCTGCAAGTTGCTTCTCCCCTAGCAGCTCTCAAACTCTATTAAAGAAAATGTGATGTCAGCTTTTTACCACTGGCACTTTCATTTCCAAAGTGCCAGCAGGCTGAGCACATGGCTTGGTCACTGCTCAAAGGCAACAGTTAAGTCTTGTACTGCAGGAAGTGTCTGAAGTTCTGCAGCTTATTAACAGAGTTAGAAAAACCTTAATTACATTAATAAACCTAACTGGTGGTGACCAGATGTGATCCTGGCTTGGGGGCAAGGTGCAGAATAATATCAACAGAGAGTCATGGAGAGCCAGGCTGGAGCAGAGGAGGTTCCATGTGCACATAAGGAAAATCTTTTTCACTGTCAGGGTGCCAGAGCCCTGGAGCAGGCTGCCCAGAGAGGTTGGGGAGGCTCTGTGCTGGTTGGAGGCTAATTGGAATATTTTAATGAAAAAAAAAAAAATAGGTGCCAGGCTGTGAAAAGCAAACAGTGCTGATGTCTGCTGCACTCAGAGGCTTGCTGGGATGGATAAAACAAGGACACAAACATAGATAAGACAGAGAGAGTCTCTCTGGGAGCTGCTGTGTCTGCTGCTCTCTGCTGTGTAACCCAACTCATCACTCAGCTTCTAACCCCCCTGGCCCAGCCTCCAAACTCACCTTGCACGTAAGGCAGACCCTGGGGTAGGGCAGAGGGGTGGGGAGAAGGTGGAAGGGTGGTTGGGAGCCCCTGCTGGGCACTGATTGCTGGGAGGGGAATTGTGTTTCTGTATTCCCTTTACCTTGTCCATCTCTGTAACTATTCCTGTCTGTTGTGTGTATCTCTGCTTGTGCATTGTGCTGAGCTGTGAATAGAGCTTCAGGCCTTAACTTCCAGCTGGCTGAGTCTAGTCTGGGGGATTTCATAGTGTGGGGGCAGGGAGCTCCCAAAGCATCACAGCAGGGAGCTCCCAAACCACCTTAGCCTTCACCTGAGGAGGAAGAGCTGGGCAGACAATCACTTGTTTCCTGCCCTCAGCTGCTGCTGCCTCACTCCCAAAGGCAGGTGCCCCATTTCCTGCTGCCACCTACCTGCCTTTGCCTTGAAACCATCTCCTTGTTAAGGCTTTTTCTTCTCAAGACCCTTTTAGTGCCTGCTGGTGTTCCAACTTGCTGGACAAGTCACCTCTAAAGCAGTCTCTATTTACACTCCACTGCAGTGTTTTCCAGCCCTGCTCACAGGCTTTAGGCTCCTCTTTCACATCCATTACCAAGCCTGCAGACAGAGTTTTGGTCTCTTTCTCACTGATGCAGAGCACAAGGTGCAGACCCTTGCCACACTCCTACCACTCTGCCATCTTAACTTCCAGCTGGCTGAGTGTAGTCTGGCTGATTTTCATGGTGTGGGGGTAGGTAAGTCCCAAACTATCACATCTTAGAGTCTCCTTCTCTGGAAACATTCCAAACCCACCGGGGTGCATTCCTGTCTGAGCTACTCAGGCAGGGGGGGTTGGACTTGATAATCCTTTGAGGTCCCTTCCAGCTCCTAACATCCTGTGACTGAAAGAGCACAGACAAATGGCTCCAGCACCAGCAGCCTGCCATCCCAGAGACAGCCAAGGGGTGTCTTAAAGAGGTATAGCCAAGAGTCTGTCCCTGAATGCACTGCATGGAGCAAATCTTCTCCTCGGGGAAGCACTGTGGTGAACATTGCTGAGCTCTACTACAGCCCAGCAAGGCTCTAAGAAAGGCTTATGATGGAAGAGAGCAGCACTCTGCTGTGCCATGCAGGTTCTGCTTTCATTGCCACAAGACAGACACAAGCATCAAACTGAGATTTGTGACTGAGAGGACAAGAAGAGCCATGAGAGAAGTGAAACATCTACTTCAAGTCACTGCATTTGAGAGGAGCACTGAAATCTGCACACACCCATGGAGATGCTAAGAAGCTGCTGAGACAGTGCAGAAAAAAGGGGAGGTGAAGGAGGGGACCAAGCCCAGGTGTGGTGTTGCACAGATGACAATCCAAAGTGTCCCTGCTTTGGAACACTGCAAGGACAATGGTGTCAGAGCTGCAGGCTCCAGCAAGCTTGTGGGGAGTGATAACAGCAACAGAAGCATGTAACAGCAAAGAGAAGCTGTGGGTTAGGTTTGGATCTGTAACTTTTGTTGTTTGGTTCTTTTCCTCAATGTGAAAGAAAGGAGGGAACAAAGTTGTAGCCAAAGGTGTGGTGTAAGAGAGGAGAATCATAGAATGGGAAGGTTGGAAGGGACCTCAAGGATCAGCCAGTTCCAACCCCCTGCCATAGGCAGGGACACCTCCCACTAGTACAGGTCACTCAAGGCCTCATCCAGCCTGGTCCTCAACACTTCCCTGGGCAACCTGTGCCAGTGTCTCACCACCCTCACTGCAAACAACTTCCTCCTAACATCCACTTTCATTCTCCCCTCTGACACTTCAAACCCATTCCCCTTGTCCTGCCATTCCAAGCCCTTGTCAATAGTCCCTCCCCAGCCTTCCTGGAGCCCCCTTCAGATCCTGCAAGGCCACTCCAAGGTGGTGAGACACTGGCACAGGTTGAGAGTGGTGAGACACTGGCACAGGTTGCCCAGGGAGGTTGTGGAGCACAGAAGCACAGAATGTGATCAAAGATCACGTTGGGTGATTCTGTGCTCCACAACCTCCCTGGAGGTGCTGAGGACCAGGCTGGATGAGTCCTTGAGTGACCTGTGCTAGTGGGAGGTGTCCCTGCCTATGGCAGGGGGTTGGAACTGGCTGAGCTTTGAGGTCCCTTCCAACCTTCCCATTCTATGGTTCTATGATGGTCTCTTGATTAGCTCACTCAGTTTTGCTCCCTGCCTACAAACCAGAAGCATAACAATGCACAGAGAGTTCCAGGATGTTTTTCCTTCTTTGTCCTTACACATTCAGCAGAGCTAATGAAGTGGTGGATCACAACTGCCTGCCCCCAGTGCCAATAACTGCAAGAGCTGACAATGTTAGCATTCAAAAAGCAGGAGGCAAAGTGTTTACATACAAACATATGTGAGGAAGGATATTGTCTCAGAGGGAAAAGTGTACAAATGCAGCCCAGCTAGCACAGCTGAAGGGGTTTGGACTGAGATGAGAGTGAGAACAGGGAAGAAACAACAGACATAAAGAACTGCTACACATCTCCAAGGCAGGATTAGAAGGCAGAAAAGGAAACAGCTATGGATGCAAGAAAGTCCAGAGGTTGATCAGAGAGGTTTCAGGCAGGCTGATATGGACTGGAACACAAGTGACAAGTAAAAGCATGTCCTCAAGGCTCCTGCCATATGGAGCTTTCCTCAAAGTCCCCAAAGAGCAGATTGTGTGCAGCTCTGCAGCCCCCAGCACAGGAGGGACATGGAAGTGTTGGAGCCAGTGCAGAGGAGGCCACCAAGATGCTGAGAGGGCTGCAGCAGCTCTGCTGTGAGGACAGGCTGAGAGAGTTGGGGCTCTGCAGCCTGGAGAGGAGAAGGCTTCCAGGAGAGCTTGGAGTGGCCTTGCAGGATCTGAAGGGGGCTGCAGGAAGGCTGGGGAGGGACTATTGACAAGGGCTTGGAATGGCAGGACAAGGGGAATGGGTTTGAAGTGGCAGAGGGGAGATTGAAAGTGGATGTTAGGAGGAAGTTGTTTGCAGTGAGGGTGGTGAGACACTGGCACAGGTTGCCCAGGGAGGTTGTGGAGCACAGAATCACCCAAAGTGATCAAAGATCACATTCTGTGCTGCTGTGCTCCACAACCTCCCTGGAGGTGTT
>WBNM01032829.1:0-12721 GCA_013399055.1 Ramphastos sulfuratus | reverse complement strand
CCTCACATCCAGCCTGAACCTGCCCTGGCACAGCTTGAGGCTGTGTCCTCTTCTTCTGTCCCTGGCTGCCTGGCAGCAGAGCCCAACTCCAGCTGGCCACAACCTCCCTTCAGGGAGCTGCAGAGAGCAATGAGGTCTGCCCTGAGCCTCCTCTTGTGCAGGCTGCACACCCCCAGCTCCCTCAGCCTCTCCTCACAGGGCTGTGCTCCAGGCCCCTCCCCAGCCTTGCTACCCTTCCCTGGGCACCTTCCAGCACCTCAACATCTCTCTTGAATGGAGGGGCCCAGAACTGGACACAGCACTCCAGGTGTGGCCTGAGCAGTGCTGAGCACAGGGGCAGAAGAACCTCCCTGCTGCTGCTGGCCACACTGCTCCTGCTCCAGGCCAGGATGCCATTGGCTCTGCTGCCCACCTGGGCACACTGCTAATGTTAAATGCTGGCACAGCTTGAGGCTGTGAGAGGAGCAATGACAGGAGAGGACAAGGAAGGAGGATGCTTCAAACTATTTTCAGTTAACTATCTAGACAGGAACTGCAAGCTCCTCTGGGCCAGTGGAAGAGGCTGATTAGCTGAAAAAGCTGTCACTAGAGTTATGGCATTTATTTGTCCTTGCCAAGTTCATCAGTGGCACCAAACAGCCACATGAAAAAACAGCTCCCAGGAAAAAATAAAGTGCAAAGAAAGTGCTCCCAGAGCCCACAGAAAGGGTTGGTCACAGAGAGCCGGCGCTGGCCGTGCCCCTCGGAGTGCTCTGAGGAACTTGGCTGTGCTGATTTTAGGAGAGGACTCTGCAGCTCCTTTCCCAGCTCACTTCACTCTCAGGCAGTGATTTGAGCTCAGAGGAGGGTGGGATCCAATCAAACATATAGGCAGCTTCCTGGGCTTCATTGCAGACAGCTTACTCACTCTGCTAAGCTCTCTGCTAAAGAGTCAGGACAAAAACTTGGAACAGAGGGAAAAAACCAGAGAGAGGACATTGATTCATTTAGTTTTTCAGGTTTGTACCTGATGCCAAGAAATATTTTTATGTCTCCAACTCTTGGTTTACAGAATCACAGCCAGGCTGGCACAGCCCCTGAGGATCACCAAGTCCAACCTAGAACCCTACTCAACAAGAGTCACCTCAAACCCTAGCCCTGCACCCAGCTCTTTTCCATTGCCAGTCTGTGTATGTCCCTTCACTATGCCAACCATTCCCATAGGGCTGCCTCAACTCAGCAGCTCTATTTAAACACTGAACAATACTTATCAAGTGGAAGGAAAGCCCTACCTTGAAAACCTCGATGGCAACACCAAGGGGAAAGGGAGAGAGAGAAGAGAGGGGAGAGAGGTAAGAGAAAAGAGAAAAAAAGAGAACAGGGGAAGGAAAAAAGGAGAGAAAGGGAGGGAAAGAGGAGAGGGGGGAAAAGGAAAAAAGGAAAATGAAAAAGAGAAAAAAGAGAACAGAGGAAGGGGAAAAAGAGAAAGGGAGGGAAAGAAGAGAGGAAAGAAAAAAGGAAAATGAAAAAGAAAAAGATCAGAGGAAGGAAAAAAGAGAGAGAAAGGGAGGGAAAGAAGAGAGGAAAGAAAAAAGGAAAATGAAAAAGAAAAAGATCAGAGGAAGGAAAAAAGAGAGAGAAAGGGAGGGAAAGAAGAGAGGAAGGAAAAAAGCGAAAAAGGAAAAATGAAAAAGAGAACAAAGAGAGAAGGAATGGTTTAGTTTTATGCCAGCCCCAAGGGCAGAAGCAGTGTTGGTGAGAAGGGTGAAGGTGCTGCAGAGCAGGCAGAGCAGTCAGGGTGCAGCATCTCCCTGGTCCCTAGGCAGAGAGGGGCAGGACAAGAGTGCAGGCAAGAGCCTCCCCCCGGAGCACTCAGCCAGGGGTGCTGAGCACAGCAGGAGGCTCCTTCTGTCACTCAGCAGAGCCTCCCAAAGCTGACAACCTCTTCAACAACACACAGAGGGTTACTGAGAGGTTCAGGGAGGAAAGCACTAAGAGATGGTTCTCAGAGCCTGTCTAATGGCAGTAACATGAATAATTGAACTTTGTGCATTTCATCTCATCATACAAACACCACCTGAGCTCCTCTGATCTTTGAGGACCTCTCTTTGTCAACAGCTCATCTTTAAACACCCTGGGTACCATTTATGAGCTGTGGGATGGGCAGACAGGAGTGTATAGATGTGCACAGAGGCACATGTGCATGCACACCAAAGCCTGTGGACAGCCCTAACATCACTCAGACCTGAAGGAATGTAGATAAGTACAGATCAATAAGCAAAGGAAAGGCTCCTGATCAAACCGAGCTATTGATCTGAGACCATCGATCGAAGCAGGCAAGGCAACAAATTGCTCCTCAAGGTCAGCTTTGTATGGGAGGAAAATGAATCATTGTAAGACAGATCTGGGGGAAAGCAAACAAGCAGGCAAAGAGATCCAAAGTGTTTGAAGGGACAGAAGAAACTGAGCTGACCCAAGGATGGCTGTGAGCAAACAGGCTAAGGAGAGGAGGCTGTAGGGAAAGGGCAGCAATGAGACCCAAAGGGTGGCACTGTCCGTGGGACATGTTCAGCACTCTGCTGCAATGTGCCAGCTGCTCCTGCTGCCTCTGCTGGCACAGACACCTGGGGAGCACTGGAGAAGGTTCCTGACCTTGGGAATGGCAGCCAATACCCTGAAGTCAGGGGGTTAACATTTAGCTGATTGCAAAGAGAGTTCTGTGTTCTTCCATTGAGCACACACAGCCCTTTGGAAAGGGAGGTCTGAGGGAGACTGAGGCAGCTGGGGCTGTGCAGGCTGCAGAGGAGAAGGCTCCCAGGGGACCTTCTGGTGGCCTTGCAGCATCTGAAGGGGGCTACAAGAAAGCTGGGGAGGGACTTTTGAGGCTGTCAGGCAGTGATAGGACTGGGGGGAATGGAACAGAGTTGGAAATGGGGAGAGTCAGCCTGGAGGTTAGGAAGAAGTTGTTGAGCATGAGGGTGGTGAGAGCCTGGCAGGGGTTGGCCAGGGAGGTGTTGGAAGCCTCATCCCTGGAGGTGTTTAAGGCCAGGCTGGATGAGGCTGTGGCCAGTCTGAGCTAGTGTGAGGTGTCCCTGGGCATGGCAGGGGGGTTGGGACTGGCTGATCCTGGGGGTCCCGTCCAGCCCTGACTGATTCTAGGATTAACTTCTCCAACAAGAGCCATTGGATGAAATAATTTCTGGGTGCCATTGTTTAATGAAGCCCATGGCACTTGGCTAAACACATCGGAAGCTGGGTTAAAGATAAGGGATCCATGGATCAGGGCAGATACAAAGGCTCCTTTTGCCCTTTTGCTCTGTGGGTCTTAGATTTCATGGCAGCACAAAAAGTATTCCAAGAACATNTTCCTCAGGGCTGCTCTCAGCCATTCCCCACCCAGCCTGGAGCTGTGCTTGGCATTGTGCCTCCCCAGGTGCAGGACCTTACACTTGGCCTTGCTGAATGTCCTGAGGTTGGCCTGGGCACAGCTCTGCAGCCTGTGCAGGTCCCTCTGGATGGATCCCTGCCCTCTAGCAAGTGACTGTGCCACACAGCTTGGTGCCATATATTACATACAGCCAGCAAATGTATATCAGAATAGGAAGAGTAAATCTCCTGTCAGTTCTTTCAGAATATCTGAGCTGCAGAAGAGAGTGAAAGGCAGTGCAAATCAGAGAACCTTCCCCCTGTAATGAATTCAATGCACATCCTTTTTCACGTGGCAAGGCAGTGACACTGACACAGCAGTGAAGAATTTAATGTAGTACACCACTGAAAACAACACCAAAGAGACCTACACCTTCGGGTCAGCATGCAGCTGTAGACAGAAAATGAAACAAAGCTTTGCTGTGTTAGGAGAGCAACAAAAAAAGCTGAACCCCCTGAGTCATTTGTGCAGCAGAGGTTAGGTTTGGGTATCAATATGTCCCAGCAGCCCAGAGATACCCACCCACAGCACAGCACAGCACAGCACAGCACAGCACAGCACAGCACAGCACAGCAGGCTTTGAAGAGCAGATCACACACAGAGTGGGCAAGGGAAGAACAGCAGAAGGGAGGCTGTTAGTGCTGAGGTAACGGAGCAAGTTTCACAGGGCAGTGACACTCTGCTGCTTTAACTCTTTGTTCACACTCGAGACTGAAGGCAAGGAGAAGCAGTGCCTGGTGAAGCAGCCCTGGCAAAGGTCAGTCCCAGCAGGATGGCAAATGCCTGCAGAGGTGCAGCAGCTCAGGGTTTTCCTGCCTGTTTTTCCCAAGTGACCTCAGTTTATCAAGCTGCTGATCAGATCTCAAGGGGCAGTGGTGCAAGCTCCCCAGATGTGCAAGCTCCCCAGATGTTGTCTGTTAAGGAAACACTCACAAAAGGGTAGATACCCCAAAGCATGTTCTCCTTCTGCCAGCCTCTGCCCAGCTGCCCAGCCCGTGCCTGTGTGGTTTTCAGCCAGCATGCCAAGGAGGGGACAAAATGAAGGGGCAGAGAAAACTGAGAGATTGGTGGGATGTGATCCCTGGGCAGAGGGGTGGAGGAAGCACTAGAAAAAGGGTAAGAGCTGTGGCAGCTGAGGTTAACTGCCAAGGTCTGGTGCTGTAGGGAGCAGGCTCCACCAGCTGTGCTTTGCAAAGAGCTCCTTCTCTAGCTGAGGACTGCCAGTGCCCACTCTCATCCCAATGCCAGCCTAGCTCTTGAAACACAGTGCTCAGGTGGCTCTGTTCTTGCTGGACACCACTGCCAAGCAGGGCAAAAGGGAGAAGGCCTGAACAGGACAGAGGTGTCCCTGTCCCCTGGCACAGGCAAAGGCAGAGCACAGACCAGTGAGGTCAGAGAGCAGTGGAAGGGGCAGGCTGTGGGCATGATGCAGGGTACCAAGAGCCCCACAGGTTTGGAGCCCTTTGAAGCCCTCCAGTGCTGTCTTTGGAGCAGGGATGCCATTGGCATACTCTGCACAGTCCCCATTCAGAGTGTGAGTGAAACTGCAGCCAGGCTGCTTGCTTGTCCTGTTTGCCTTCTGCCACTGCAGCTTCCCTCACAGCAAATTCCCACAGATAAACCAGAAATGTCTTCCAAAGTAGCATCTGACCGAGCTCAGATTCAAGCCTTGCTTTTTGCCCCAGAAGGAAACACTGGCATGGCTTTACTGGACTCCCAGAAAGATGCCAGGGAGTTTAGAACTGATTCCCCAATGGCACAAGGACTGCCAGATAATGGTACAATGGAACTGTGAGAACAGCAAGTGAGCTTCTCAGGAATCATCCTCAGAGAGAGTTTTTGCCTTCTTTTGTAGAATCAGCCAGGCTGGAAGAGAGCTCCAAGCTCCCCCAGCCCAACCTCTCACCCAGCCCTGTCCAACCAACCAGACCATGGCACTAAGTGCCCCATCCAGGCTGTTCTTCAACACCTCCAGGGATGGGCACTCCACCACCTCCCTGGGCAGCCCATTCCAATGCCAATCACTCTCTCTGCCAACAACTTCCTCCTAACATCCAGCCTGAACCTGCCCTGGCACAGCTTGAGGCTGTGTCCTCTTCTTCTGGCCCTGGCTGCCTGGCAGCAGAGCCCAACCCCAGCTGGCCACAACCTCCCTTCAGGGAGCTGCAGAGAGCAATGAGCTCTGCCCTGAGCCTCCTCTTGTGCAGGCTGCACACCCCCAGCTCCCTCAGCCTCTCCTCACAGGGCTGTGCTCCAGNTACAGGGGGACTGTACTGGTCCCTGGCTCTCTCTGCCAGTTCAGGAGGGCACTTGTCCTGGAGACAACCTGTGCCACTAGTGAAGAGTGAGGCAAAGAAGGTGTTAAGTGCCTCTGCCTTTCCCTCATCTTTCATTACTCTATTCCCCTCTGCATCCAGTAAGGAGTGGAGGTTCTCCTTGCCCCTAAGCAAGGTGTTTAAGGTAGGGGAGTTACAAAGAGGTATGGGGAAAGGAAACAAGATACAAAAATATACACACCCAGAGGGATGGCAGTGGATGGAGGCAGATTCAGGAAGGGGTTGTCCACCATGCAGTGGGCAGGTGGCAAAAGAGGAGCAGCAGGAACAAGGTGGTGCTATCAGGCAGGCAGGGCAAGGGAGAAAGAAACAGGAGGTTCCTCTGGTTTTATAGGGGCTAGAGAGGAAGTGGGAATGAGCTAACCCTGCACCTGGGGTCAGGTTCAGACTCCCCCCAGAGAGCTGAGCCCTTCACAACTGCAGTGCAAGATGAGAGGATCAGGCTCAAAGCTCACCCTCTGGCAGGACTGCTGTGGCCAAGGAACAATTTCTGCTTGCATGTCTGAAAGCAAGCCTCTGGCACCCAGACTGAGAGGGCTCCCACTCTGCATCCCTCCTAATCTCTGCATTTCCATTTCACAGAAAGGCACAAAGGGGTTTTTGTCCTGATGCAGGGGGATTTTCTTGTCCTGTTTTTTAAACAGTTTCAGGGCTTCACTTTTAATTCACTTTATTTATTATGTCTTTATTATCTTGGCATTGATTGCTTCTATTGTTTCAGCACAGGAATACTTTTTAAAAACATTTCAGGAAGCTCTTTGCAATGAGGGTAGTGAAATGCCACATGTGCTGGTTGGAGGCTAATTGGAATATTTTAATGAGAAAAATGAGATGATAGCTGTGAAAAGCAAACTGTGGTGACATCTGTTGCACTCAGAGGCTTGCTGAGATGGATAAGAACAAGGACACAAATATAGATAAGAGAGAATCTCTCTGGGAGCTGCTGTGCCTGCTGGGCTCCTGCTGTGTAACCCAACTCATCACTCTGCTTCTAACCCCCCTGGCCCAGCCTCCAAGCTCACCTTGCACATAAGGCAGACCCTGGGGTAAGGCAGAGGGGTGGGGAGAAGGTGGAAGGGTGGTTGGGAGCCCCTCCTGGGCACTCTGATGTCTGGGAGGGGAATTGTGTTTCTGTATTCCCTTTAACTTGTCTATGTCTGTAACTATTCCTGTCTGTTGTGTATATCTCTGCTTGTGCATTGTGCTGAGCTGTAAAAAGAGCTTCAGTCCTTAACTTCCAGCCCCCTGAGTCTAGTCTGGGGGATTTTACAAAGTGTGGGGGCAGGGAACTCCCAAACCATCACAGCACAATAAGCTGCCCAGAGAGGTGGTGGAGGCAGCATCACTGGAGATGCTCAGGACCAAACCTGCTGGGGCCCTGAGGAGCCTGATCTAATTACAGATGTTCCTGTTTATTGCAAGGGGCATCAGAGAATCACAGCAACAGCCAGGCTGGCACAGCCCCTCAGGAGCACCAAGTCCAACCCAGAATCCTACTCTGCAAGGTTCACCTTAAACCATAGCCCCAAGCACCACATCCAAACCACCCTGAAACACAGCCAGGCAAGAAGACGACCTTCAAGAGTCCCTTTCCACCTGCTGCATTCTATGACAGTTGCTCTCAAAGAATGGTTCTCCATGGCTAACAACCTTGTACAGCAAATGTATGCAGCTGTGGGCAGCTGGCCACAGGAGAAGTACAAATCGTGGCATGAGGAAGCAAAATGAACTGTTGGAGTGGGTCCAAAGGAGGCCACCAAGATGCTGAGAGGGCTGCAGCAGCTCTGCTGTGAGGACAGGCTGAGAGAGTTGGGGCTCTGCAGCCTGGAGAAGAGAAGGCTTCCAGGAGACCTTGGGGTGGCCTTGCAGGGTCTGAAGGGGGCTCCAGGAAGGCTGGGGAGGGACTATTGACAAGGGCTTGGAATGGCAGGACAAGGGGAATGGGTTTGAAGTGTCAGAGGGGAGATTGAAAGTGGATGTTAGGAGGAAGTTGTTTGCAGTGAGGGTGGTGAGACACTGGCACAGGTTGAGGGTGGTGAGACACTGGCACAGGTTGCCCAGGGAGGTGTTCAGGACCAGACTGGATGAGTCCTTGAGTGACCTGTGCTAGTGGGAAGTGTCTCTGCCTGTGGCAGGGGGTTGGAACTAGATGATTTTTGAGGTCCCTTCCAACCCTACCATTCTATGATCCAACATCTGCCAGCAGAACAGAGCTAAAGCAGACACTCTGCAGCTGCAGGGAGCTGAGGAAGCTTTTGGGAGACTAACCCTGGAGAGCTTTTGAAAAAGACAGAGACCTCCTAAGTAAAACTAACTGGTAAAGCTGCAAAGCCCCAGACCAAACCAATAACCTTAATGGTAAGAAAGCTTCAGTGGGGGGCCAGGTGGATGGGCTCTGGAAGCCAAGGGCACATCAGACGATGCCTGTGGCTGCTTCAGAGAAGCCTGAGAGCAGTACACACACCCAGAGAGGAAAGGAAAGATGTGGAGAGGAAAGATATGGAAAAGTGGCCTCAAACCACCTCCTTGAAAGTCCTCTCAGCACTGACTTGTCCCATGGGCCTGAGGAGATTGTGCTTGCTGGGGACAGCAGCAGAGAGGCTGTGCCTTAGGGATGGTTCCCAAAGCTTTGTTGCTTGTCGTGCTGGAAAGGCTCAAGCTGGGGTGGGGGACAGGGAGATAAATGGCACAAATAGCTAAGAGATTTGGCTCCCATCCTCCTGAACTCTTGCCATGAACAACGTCTGGGAATGGCCAGAGGCTCCTCCATCATAGGAGCTGCTCTGGTTCCAAAGGCAGGAAGCTGGAATTGCCAGCACCAGCCCTGTGTGACTTGCAAGGTCAAACCACCCAAGCCTGCACTTCTCTACAGAGCCAGAGAGAACAGAACTAAGTTGGCCACATCCTGTTTCATCATTTAACTGTCCCAAACCCTCTGAATTTAGAGAGCATTGACTCAGCAGATCTGGGGGTTGGTATCAGAACCAGCAGGGAAAGGGCAGGACGTGGTAGAGAGACTACATCACTTTTGAGGTTCACCACAGCAAGCATCAAGGCAACCTCCAAGGCAACCTCTTTTGTTCTTCCCTCTTTTCCTAGGCTGAGCTCACCATGAGCACAGTCACCTTGCAGCACCAACACTGTGAATTTACTTCTGCACACAGGGTCTGAAACCAGCAGGAACACAATCATAGAATCATAGGATCATAGAATGGGAAGGTTGGAAGGGACCTCAAAGCTCAGCCAGTTCCAACCCCCTGCCACAGGCAGGGACACCTCCCACTAGAACAGGTCACTCAAGGTCTCATCCTGCCTGGTCCTAAACACCTCCAGAGAGTTTGTGGAGCATAGAAGCACAGAATGTGATCTTTGATCATGTTGGGTGATTCTGTGCTCCATGACCTCCCTGGGCAACCTGNCACTTGGCCTTGTTGAATGTCATGAGGTTGGCCTGGGCACAGCTCTGCAGCCTGTCCAGGTCCCTCTGGATGGATCCCTGCCCTCTAGCAAGTGACTGTGCCACACAGCTTGGTGCCAGCTGCAGCCTTGCTGAGGCTGCACTGATTCCTCTGTCCATGGCACTGACAAAGATGTCAAACAGCACTGGTGCCAGCACTGACCCCTGAGGGAGCCACTTGGCACTGGTCTGCAGGTGAACATTGTGCCCTTGATCACCACTCTCTGTGTGCCACCATCCAGCCAGTTCCTTACCCAGCAGTGCTCCACACACCCAGTCCCTGTGTTTCCAGCTTGGTGCCCAGGATGCCATGTGGCACAGAGCCAAATGCCTTACTCATGGCAGGAGCACAAGAGCACAGGGATTTTCAAACCCCCCCAGTCAGTGTCCCCAGTGATTAACATTGGGATGGCAGGAGAATGCTTTTTAGAATCACTCTGCATTCCCTCTGTTAAAACAACTTCACAGTGATATGAATAATATCTTGTTCTCATTTATGAAATGAAACATAAAGAAAGTAGAACTACATGCTTAGGACTCCAGAGAGTCAGCAGGAACACTCAGAATGCCAGCAGCATTTGAAGTTTGGAAGGGTGGATTAACAAGTAACCAGGAAACCATCAGTTTGAAAGTCTCATGAGGCAGATAAGGAGTGAGAGAACGTTAACCCAGCATCTCTCTCTCCACATACTTCTCTGCATACCTAATAAATACACTTTACATAAACCCAAGCATGCCTGAGCACACACATGCTCATGAGAAGGCTCAGAGCCCCAGTTTGCAGATTAGCTGAAACAGCAAACACAAACAGCTCTAATTGAGTACAGGACTAAGGGTAGCACAGTTAAGCTTTCCAGACTTAAAAACTGTCCAAATAAGTTTGCAGAGGAAACCTCACTTGGTTCTTCTCTCTGCTCCATGCCAAGAGAATGTTTCACTCAAGTGTCATAGGCTTCCGTGGCCCCAGAGGCTCCCTACTGAAGGCACAGGATGGGCTGTTCTCTGGGCAGGAACACTCCAAGAAAGACAGCCCAGCACTGCTTGCACACCCACCCTGGCTGTGTTTCAGGGTGGTTTGGGTGTGCTGCTTAGGGCTATGGTTTCAGGTGAGGCTTGCAGAGCAGGGTTCTGGGTTGGACTCCTGAGGGGCTGTGCCAGCCTGGGCGTTGCTGTGTGGTTTACACTGGAGGGTTCCAATGTGTGGCCTTATGGATTACTCACATGGGTTATTTACTTGTGGATGACTTACATGGTGCTAGCAAAAGTGCTTTCTGAAGGGAGAGCAAGTGTTGTAAGGGCCTGCTCCATCAGCAGGACCTGTGTTTTACAACAGGCAGCTGCAGCTCCACGCCAAGGCTTAGGGCTAGGTTGCCACTAAACGAGCACACTCTCTACCACAGCCTCCCCTCCTTCCCCAGAGGGAAGAAAGGGAATGAGAGAGACTTATGGATTGGAAAAAGCAAACAAACCCACCCCACTAGAGCTACTTTCAGAAAATAATAACAAAATCTATACAAATATGGGCAAAGCCAATAGTGAACCCAGTCCCCTGGTGGCAGTCAGTCACTGTCACCACCGATGCTATGGCACAAGTCCCAGACTCCACTCAGCAGTAGACTGCAGCTAGATTCCAGAGCTGGATTCTGAAGCTGGATTCAGGAACTCACAGATGAAGATGGAAGGCAGAACAGAGCCCTCCTTGGCTTCCAGCCACTGAAGCAGAGGAAGAGAGGAACAGGAGCCTGACCCTTGTGGTCCCTCAGCTTCACACTGAGTGTGAGCATGTGGACTGGAGTTGGTCCCTTTAGGGCTTGTGTCCTATCCACTCCTCCCTGCAGGTGCAGCCTTTGACTCTGCACCCCCAGTGTGCTGCACAAGATTCAGCAGTGAGCTTGCACACCAGTCCTGGGTACTAGCTAAAACTGTTGGGCATTATCACTGCCAGAAACAGAGGCTGCCTGCGAAAGCAGACTGCTGCCTGCCTGAGCTGGAATCAAAACCGCTGAGCAGAATTTGCTCTCTTCTAGCTCAAACCAGGACAGTGAAGCAAGCAGCAAATGAATAGTCAGCAAAAGAGGAGTGTGGGTTCCCACTCATAACCAAGTCAAAAAGCCATTTCTCTCCTTCAGCTTTACCAGGCACAAAGGAGGAAGGGATGCTGTAAGAAGTAGATGTCTTTGCAACACAGCCCTGATCACCTTCTGAGCACTGGACCCCTGGGGGCAAAAATATCTATATATATACACACATCAGTGCTTGTGTCACTCTGAGCTGCAGAGCTGCATCTCTACAGATGCTGGAAACTTCCAGAGGGTGTAAATTGGCAGCATTCACTGCTAGGCTTTCCACTGGCATGTTCCCAAGTGCCCTGGTTTCCTGCTGCCCCGCTGCCTCCTGCCTCTCAGAGTGATCACTTCCATCTTGCCATCTGTACAAGGCTCCTTTCCCCTCAACAATTCGGTCTCCTGCCCCTCATTTAGAGTCATAGAATGGGAAGGTTGGAAGGGATCTCAAAGCTCAGCCAGTTCCAACCCCCAGCCATAGGCAGGGACACCTCTCACTAGCACAGGTCACTCTATTTACATGTCCTGGAATCAAGAGATTCAGGTCCTGCCCCCAAGATTGCAGCAGCTCCTAGCCATGGTGTGAGGACCAAGGGCTCCCAGGCCACCTGCAAAGAGACAAGGTCATCCTCACCCTGCTGATGGGGGCTGGCAGGGGGTAGGAGCACACATGGTGTGCATGGCTACCTGCCAGCTGTCACAGGTCTTACCAGCTGCAAGCAGGTCTCCAACCATGGGCACCTTTATAAAGGAGCTGCCAGAGGAACCACTGCTTGTGCCACAGATGCCTGATGCCCACCTCCTAAACAGGGCAGAGGGAAATGCACCTTTGCAGAAAGGAAAAGAGGCAACCCCCCTGCAGAGATCCCAGCTTTGTCAAGTCTGTCATTCCTCCCTCTGTTCCCTCTTCTTGACACCTGCACAAACCTGTAAGCAAATTAAATGCTGGAGGAGCTCTGATGATGGCAATCCCAAGCAGCATCAGCTACAGCCACTGCTGCTTGAGCAGCCTGCAGGAACCAACTGTGCTGACTTACAGCAGCAAGAAGGCAGCATTCAGGCCCTGTGGGGGCAGAAGCAGTTGGCACTGGATGTGCAGAGCCTGGGAAGTGCACCAGTCAGCAAGTCCCAGCCCTGTGGTCTGTGCAGCCCTTGCCTGTCACCCACAAACTGCTTGGTTACATGAGGTGGCATCTCCTAATTTCCTACTGCTCGACCACAGATAGATCAGCACCCCTAACATTTGCCTCAATGTACACAGACCACCACAGGAAGACCTGAGAGTGTAATTGTTTGGGAGGAAGGGAAAATTGATGTCATCACTGATGAATAAGCAGCATGTCTGCCAGGCAAGCCCTCAGTGGGTGCAGTCTGTGCTGGGAAGTGGTGAGGAGCCTCATGCTGGACCATTGCATTCACTAAGGAGTCCCTTCCCACAGCCTCCTGAACACCTCCAGGG
>WBNM01032827.1:0-13575 GCA_013399055.1 Ramphastos sulfuratus | reverse complement strand
AGGGACCTCTGGAGACCACTCAGCCTTCCCCACCCTGTTTAAAGCAGGGTCACCAAGAGCAGGTTGCTCAGAATTGCATCCAGGAAGGTTTTGAATCTCTCCTGAGAAGGAGACTCCACAACCTCTCTGGGTGTCCTGTTCCAGGGCTCCATCCCTGTGTTCAGACTTAAATTCCTCGGTTCCTCTTTGTGTCCATTGCCCCTTGTGCTGTTGCTGAACACCCCTGGAAAGAGTCAGGCCTCATCCCCTTGACACTTCAGATGCTGTGTGAGTCAGATAAGAGCATCATTTTTGCAAAGGGCTGGAGAACTGCTGCTACTTGCGAGCCACTTCTAAAGAGTGACATCTTGATCTCTGCTGCTGCCTGTTGATATTAAAAGGCTGCTCTGGAAATCAACATCTGTCCCTTTTCTCTGCAGGGCTCACCAGATGAGCAAAGGATGAGGGAGAATGAAAAAGCTCATCCATCTTCCAGAGCATGAAGGAAAAGGAACCAGTTTGACAGTCTGCAGATGTCAGGCCACGCAAGTGAAGTGTTAGTGGAAGAAGGAAGGAGCTGCCATCTTCACTAAAGCGAGGTAACAAACTCTGACATAAAGTGCTCTGAAAGTTGAAACTTCCTGCTTTGTGAAACACTTTGGAGACAGTCAAACTTCCACCATTTCATGCCTATTGTCATTATGTAGGTGCTCAGGTGGATTCTGCAGACATCTCAGAGAAAAAGGGTAGGTAGTTGTCACTTACATGACAGTGACTGTAGCTCCTTCTCTTTTACTCCCCTCTGAGTTAGCCTGTAATTTTTGCAGTTGTAGGTTGGTGTCAATCAGCTATTTGTTACAGAATCACTGAGCTGGAAGGGACCTCTAAATCTCATCCAGTCCAACCCCCCGCCAGAGCACAATCACCTATACCAGAACACACAGGAATGCATCCAGGCAGGTCTTGAATATCTCCAGAGAGGCAGACTCCACAACCCCCCTGGGCAGCCTGTTCCAGTGCTCTGTCACCCTCACAGGGAAAAAAAGAAATCTCCTCATGTTTCCATGGAACTTCCTATGCCTCAGCTTCCACCATTGCCCTTGTCCTGTCATTGGGCATCACCCAGCAGTGCCTGGCTCCATCCTCTTGGCATTCACCCTTTACATCTTTTAAACATGAGTGAGGTCACCTCTCAAGCTCCTTCTCTCCAAGCAGCACAGCCCCAGCTCCCTCACTGTCTCCTCATAACAGAGCTGTTCCATTCTCTTCAGCATCTTTTTGGCTCCATGCTGGATTCTTTCAAGCAGTTCTATGTCCTTCTTGAACTGGGGGGCCCAGAACTGGACACACTACTCCAGAGGCGGCCTCACCAGGGCAGAGTAGAGGGGCAGGAGAACCTCTCTTGACCTACTAACCACAGCCCAAGGTATATTGTTCAGGGCTTTTCTGCTCTCTAAACTTCTATGTTCTCCCCACTCAGAGACAAAGGCAGACATATCCAGTTCCATAACAGTTCCATAACAGTTCAGCTGCTGTATTTCACCTCCCTGTCCTGGATGTTACTCACCTTCTGTTATGTATCTATTGCCTGGACTTCTACATGGAAATACAGTGAGTGATGAACAAAGACTTTTCTTGTCTCCAACAAGATCAGTCCCTTCAGAGCTGAATGAAATATCTGTATGAAAATCCATTGTTCCTTAGTCCCCTGACAAACAAAAAATGCATCTACACTAAGAGTTACAGCAACAGAATACCAAAACCAAGCAAGTTTGACCCAAGCAGATATTAAGACTTGGAGTATTGCTAATTTTGGCTATTTGCAAGGAAGGCAAGTAAAACTGCCCCTTTTTGTCCTAGTTTTTGAGTCAAAGAGGAACTCAAGCAGGATTTGCTGGGAGATTCACAAACATTTGCAGTGACAGAAGAGTTGAATTCCTGGCCCAACAATTTGCTTAGCTTTTCCACAGGAAAAGGCAGTGTTAAGAGCAAACCAAAACTAACACTGGAGCTCCAAAGCAGAGTACAAAATAGCCCTTCCTTGAGCTAGGGCATTGTGCAGGGTGTAAAGCATCAGACACTTGGTGCCCACTGGCACTAACTGGGACAGTAAGGGACCTCAGTTCTCCTCAGCCTGTTGGACCCTGTAAATGTGTCTTCATTAGCCATCCTGGAGCATTTCAGATCCCCACATGAGCATGTAGGCATACTTGCTTTAGCAGGGGGAATTGGACTAGATGATTTCCAAGTCACTTCCAAGCCCTACCGTTCTGTGACTCTGTGTAGTCAAACACTGGTTTTACTTCCCTTNGGTCTTGAATATCTCCAGAGAGGCAGACTCCACAACCCCCCTGGGCAGCCTGTTTCAGTGCTCTGTCACCCTCACAGGGAAAAAAAGAAATCTCCTCATGTTTCCATGGAACTTCCTATGCCTCAGCTTCCACCATTGCCCTTGTCCTGTCATTGGGCATCACCCAGCAGTGCCTGGCTCCATCCTCTTGGCATTCACCCTTTACATCTTTTAAACATGAGTGAGGTCACCTCTCAAGCTCCTTCTCTCCAAGCAGCACAGCCCCAGCTCCCTCACTGTCTCCTCATAACAGAGCTGTTCCATTCTCTTCAGCATCTTTTTGGCTCCATGCTGGATTCTTTCAAGCAGTTCTATGTCCTTCTTGAACTGGGGGGCCCAGAACTGGACACACTACTCCAGAGGCGGCCTCACCAGGGCAGAGTAGAGGGGCAGGAGAACCTCTCTTGACCTACTAACCACAGCCCAAGGTATATTGTTCAGGGCTTTTCTGCTCTCTAAACTTCTATGTTCTCCCCACTCAGAGACAAAGGCAGACATATCCAGTTCCATAACAGTTCCATAACAGTTCAGCTGCTGTATTTCACCTCCCTGTCCTGGATGTTACTCACCTTCTGTTATGTATCTATTGCCTGGACTTCTACATGGAAATACAGTGAGTGATGAACAGAGACTTTTCTTGTCTCCAACAAGATCAGTCCCTTCAGAGCTGAATGAAATATCTGTATGAAAATCCATTGTTCCTTAGTCCCCTGACAAACAAAAAATGCATCTACACTAAGAGTTACAGCAACAGAATACCAAAACCAAGCAAGTTTGACCCAAGCAGATATTAAGACTTGGAGTATTGCTAATTTTGGCTATTTGCAAGGAAGGCAAGTAAAACTGCCCCTTTTTGTCCTAGTTTTTGAGTCAAAGAGGAACTCAAGCAGGATTTGCTGGGAGATTCACAAACATTTGCAGTGACAGAAGAGTTGAATTCCTGGCCCAACAATTTGCTTAGCTTTTCCACAGGAAAAGGCAGTGTTAAGAGCAAACCAAAACTAACACTGGAGCTCCAAAGCAGAGTACAAAATAGCCCTTCCTTGAGCTAGGGCATTGTGCAGGGTGTAAAGCATCAGACACTTGGTGCCCACTGGCACTAACTGGGACAGTAAGGGACCTCAGTTCTCCTCAGCCTGTTGGACCCTGTAAATGTGTCTTCATTAGCCATCCTGGAGCATTTCAGATCCCCACATGAGCATGTAGGCATACTTGCTTTAGCAGGGGGAATTGGACTAGATGATTTCCAAGTCACTTCCAAGCCCTACCGTTCTGTGACTCTGTGTAGTCAAACACTGGTTTTACTTCCCTTGGACTCTGGGAAAATTCCCTTCATCTTCACATATCAAATAGGAGTTTCTTCTCACAGTGCTGGTCTTTTTGTTCCTGGTTTTTATAGTGCTGGGCACCCCCAGCTTCTGAGTAGGCTGCTGAAGTCCTACTGCTAGTTGCTAGCATTAGTCCCACTCCTGATTCAAAGGGGACCTTCACGGGGAAGTTTCTCTTTCATTTCAGTGCAACCAGTTTGCAGCAATTAGAGTGGAAAAGGATTTTTTTTTTTTAAGCAGACTGAAATCAGCATGCTTGTGGCAAATCAAGGAAGATGACAGCCAAGTTCCAAAAAAAAAAAAAAAGAAAGAGAATGAGCATAATTCTGCTCTGAATAGCAGGACACTAGAGGGAGTGTCTGTCCTTTCCCTGCCAAGGATTTCTAAGAAGACTAAAGGGAAATCATCTCCTGCAAGCAGTGAGTTAAATTCAATTCATACCTAATCACACAAAATCATCTGAGGTGCAGAAAGCCAACACTGACTCATCATGTTGACATATCTCCATGACCTCTGGCTTGCTGCACTCTTCTTTTCCCACATTCACTGTGTGGTTCTTCTCCCATCTTTGCCCCCTCCAGGTAGGGTTACAACCGGGGTAGTGCTGCCCTGTTCTTGCTCTTCTGTGCTGTACTAAACTCTTTCTGCTCAAATCAATCCTAGTAAGAAACTGAGGTGCTGGCGTGCTCACCTGGTAATGGGTCTGTGGTAATGGGTTGGACTTGATGATCTTTGAGGTCTCTTCCAACCTTGGTGATACTGTGATACTGGTGAATCAGGGTGGAACATACTTATCTGGGTGGAACATACTTATCTCCAAGGAGACAGATGCATCTCATACCAAACAGTTCTTGAAATACCTCTTTGTGATCTTGTTCCACAACCAATATTAATATAACAATAAAATAACAACAACAATAACAATAAGAATAAGAATAAGAATAACAACAACAACAACAACAATAATAACGATAACAATAATAATGTATAATGTAGAATAATACAGAATATATATAAGAAATATATCTGTCATCATTTATATAATTCAATGCCCTGCACCAGTGCAACCTGAGAGTGGATCTTCTCAATGCTGATTAACAGCAGCATTGCTGGGAGACAAGAGGATGGGGACAGACTCTTTTTGCTGGTGCTCAGTGATGGGATAAGCAACAATAGGCACAAATTGGAACCCAGAAGGATTCATCTGAACAGAAGAAGGAAATTCTTTGGTGTGAGGGTGCTGGAGGCCTGGAGTAGGCTGCCCAGAGAGGTTATGGAGTCATCTTCTCTTGAGAGCTTCCAACCCCACCTGGACATTTTGATCCTGGGCAAGCTGCTGTGGGTGCCCCTGCTTTAGCAGAGGGGTTGGACTGGGTGATCTCCAGAGGTACCTTCCAATCTCTACCATTCTGGTATTCTGCAGTACAGAGGAGAATGCATTATAAGAAAGGTCAAGCAGCAGTGCTTGGACCATGATTTGCAAGCTCACTTTCTTGTCCAAGAGGCCATGAACACAGCAGCTACATGCCCAGGAACTGAAAGAGAAGAGGAAATGTCTTAATAAACCCATATCAGGAATTTGAGAGCTTAATTGGTGTGGGAAGCAACATCACAAAAGTTCTTTGAGAGACTAATTAAATTGATTGGAAATTAATTAAGTTGATTTAAAACACTTCGGGGAAAAAAAGTCATCTATCATATGTGACAGTCTTGGGTTGGACCACAAGCCAGCTGATTAAGTGGAAATAAATGCAATTGGATTTGGATAGCTAAATCATAGAGAGCCAAAAGGGGAGGGGAAGTGAATTTTAAAGTGATTAGGTTAATCTTGAAGGGCAAATGAAATGAGAAGTATTTCCCAATCCTTAAATGCTCTCATTATCTTTCTTAACATGGATAGTATTTGGTTTTGAGAGGAGTGGGGCATGAGAAAGAGGTGCATAAACTGATAAGAGATGAGGGGAAAACATTCCTACATGGCTCCTTTCTTACACTGAGGGGGAGAAAGAAAAGCAATCAAAAGATAACAGATAAGTGGGAATGTTTCCTTACAAGACTCCACAATATCTTCAGCTCCCAAATCTTTGCAGAATCTCAGGAAGGATTCTTATAGACTCTGTGATCAGGAAAAAACACTGCAACCTGGGGGAAAAGGGAATGTGTTAGTGGGGCCCTTCAAGGTGAGATAAACTATTCTCCAGAGCTAGGATCAGGCAGATCTCCCAAATTGCCTTATCTCAGAAGCAGCTTCCTAGTTCTGTGCAACAAAGCTGACTTTCTGTACAGCTCCATGTTACAACTGTCAGCATCCTTGGAAGAAACAAAAACTGGGTAAGGCAGGACACTGTTTGTTATTCTGTCCTGCCTGGTGGTTCCTAGATCCTGAGACCAGCTATGTCTTTTGTAGATGTGTACAGAAATGGCCACAGCTTCTCTTTGGATACTACAAGCTGGGAATTTGCAAGCTGGTCATAGTCAGCTGTACTGGCATTTAGGTTAAAAAGAGATAATGATATCCTTGAAAGGTTACAGCCTTATCAAAGAGGACATAAAGAAATGTTAGGCAGGATGCAAAATGTATTGCAGTCATTTGGTGTGACAAGTCACAAGAGCTTTTGGAATCAGCCTGTGGAAACATAGAAGCTTTCACCATCACATCATAATTGTTTCTTTCTCTGTCTGTGAGAGTGCACAGACACTGCAAGAAAAATGCTGTGACTCAAGTGTCCTTTAGAGCCATTACTCACAGGACCAGATAGTCAAACTTCTATGTGCTACAGATTTCAAAAAAACAGGGATACAGAGGTTAAAAACCAAGAGGAGTTGAAATGCAACCCTCCTTGAGAAGGCTCAGAGCTCATGAAAAGAACAAGTGTAGACTCTTGCATTTGGGGAGAAATAAGACCAGGCACCAGTACAGACTAGGGCTCATCCTGCTGGAAAACAGCTCCATGGAGAAAGGCTTTGGTGCACAGCAAGTTCTCCATGGACAGCAATGTGCTCTTGTGGCCAAAAAGGACAATAGTAGTCTGGGGTGTATTAAAAAAAACTGTGCCCAGAAGGTCAAGGGAGGTTCTCCTCCCCCTCTACTCTGTCCTGGTGAAAGCACACCTGGAATACTGTGCCAAATTTTGGGCTCCCCAATTCAGGAGAGACAGGGATCTGCTGGAGAGAGTCCAACAGAAGTTACAAGGATGATTGGGGAACTTGAACATCTCTCCTGTGAAGAAAGACTGAGAGCCCTGGGACTGTTCAGTCTAGAGAAGAGAAGGCTAAGAGGGGATCTTATCAATATGTATGAATATCTGAGGGGTGGGGATCAAGATGAAGGTGCAAGGCTCTTCATGGTGGTGTCCAGTGATAGGACAAGGGACAGCAGATACAAGCTGGAACCCAGGAAGTTCCACCTCATCATGAGGAGGCACTTCCTTACTGTGAGGGTGCCTGAGCCCTGGAGCAGCCTGCCCAGAGAGGTTGTGGAGTCTCCTTCCCTAGAGAATTTCACAACTCAGCTGGATGCATTTCTGTGTGGCCTGCCCTAGGTGAACCTGCTTTGGCAGGGGGGTTGGACATGATGATCTCTGGAGGTTCCTTCTAACCCCTGCCAATCTACATGTTCTTCTCATGAGTTGAACAGAAGAAGTTGTCTTCTTTTCCATCAAGGGACATCCTGCAGGGATGGTGGAGTAGATGACCTTCAAAAGTCCCTTCCAGCCCAAACCATGCCATGATTCTACGATAATAGAATCATAGAATGGCAAGGTTGGAAGGGACCTCAAGGATCATCCTGTTCATGGTGGTGGTGGTGGTGAATGNAATCACCCAATGTGATCTTTGATCACATTGGGTGATTCTGTGCTCCACAACCTCCCTGGAGGTGTTCAAGGCCAGGTTGGACGAGGTCTTGAGTGACCTGTACTAGTGGGAGGTGTCCCTGCCTATGGCAGGGGGTTGGAACTAGATGATCCTTGAGGTCCCTTCCAACCTTACCATTCTATGATTCTGTGCTGTTTTCTGTGCTCTCATTCCTATTAGCCATCCTCTCATTCCCTCGAGTATTTTGGTTGCAAGCTAAGGCAGATTATTTGTTTTGGCTTCTAGACATGTTCAACATAATTTGTGGGTGTCTCTGCATAGCAACCTCTTTTATTCCTTCCTCACTTTGTTTTATTTATAGAACTGAAGAACCTTTGCTGGTTGTTTCATAAACATCCACTTGACTTTGGTCAATTCACTTTACAATTGTATCCTTCTTGAGCCCAAGACTCTTTTGTTGTTGGGCAGTTTTCTTTTCTATTCCTTTTAATTACTTTGTTCAGTTTCTTAGAGGTAATTATTTAGATGGAGAAGCTTGGAATTCTTCCTTATGGTGCTTCTATTTGCTTACCATGTAAATTCCTTAACATTTTTTGCAGCTTTGGCTTAAGCAAAAGGTAGAAATTACCCATATCCAAGTCTTTTAATTGAGTTACCACCACCAGGCACCTCTTTCAGCCTTTGGCAGCTTTGCTTTGGAGTTTTAGGCCTTCTTTGCAGTCTTCTTTTTATTTTTTTTTCTTTTATCCTTGCACAAGTGTCCCAATGTCATCTTAATACTATTTGGATTGAGTTTGGAATACTCTCCCCAGGGCAGTGATGGAGTCTCCATCCCTGAAGGGATTTAAAAGCCATGTAGATGTGGTGCTGAGGGCCATGATTTAGAGGTGGTTTTGGCAGTGTCAAATTTGATTCAATGATTTAAGGCCAGTGAGACCCTGGAATGGGTTGCCCAGGGAGGTGTAGGAAGCCTCCTCCCTGGAGGTGTTTAAGGCCAGGCTGGATGAGGCTGTGGGCAGCCTGATCTAGTGTGAGGTGTCCCTGCCCATGGCAGGGGGGTTGGGACTGGATGATCCTTGTGGTCCCTTCCAGCCCTGACTGATTCTATGCTTCTATGAGTCTAAAATCAATGATCTTCAGGGTTTTTCCTCCAACTTAAAATGTTTTACAATTTTATGACCTTTTTTTTGGCTAAATTATTTTTACAGCACCACTCAATTAAATCTGTTTTACCACCACAATTACCTTACCAATATTTTTTCTAGTCTCATATATTATCCCTAGAGCTTCTTGCTGTAAGCCTTAACCTGCAGTTTCTATTCTTTTTGCTGCCTTAGCTTCCTGCACACAGCTGTTTTGATCACCCCCAGTGACATAAGTGGATCAATGATGCAGTCACTGCTGTCACTGCAAATCTTCCTTTCTGCACTTTTCAATCAGTGATTGTCTTCACTTTGTTGTTCTATAGTTGGCTTGAATTTTTCTTCTCTGAACCTCTACCAGATTTCTACCATTCCTTCTTATTCTAGGATTCTTTACCAGTCAAGTTACTATCTTATTAGCAAACATGCCATTTTAAGGCCATATATGTGTTAAGAAAGTTCAATAGTTACTGTCCTTAAACCTTCCTGAAGCCACTAGCTCTTGATCCATCTGTGCATCTTCATCACACCACCTTCTTTTCTTCCTCTGTGAAGTGCAAGACTGCCACAACAATGCCTCACGGCACTACTTGCTGGTGTTTCTCCCTAAGACATATGCTGATCCACCATCTGGAGATCTGGAAATGTGTCCCAGATGATGACTGCCCTACAGGAAGGCTGAGGAGGGACTATTTACAAGGTCTTGCAATGACAAGAAAAGAGGTAATGGGTCTGAAATGGCAGAGGGGAGATTGAAAGTGGATGTTAGGAGGAAGTTGTTTGCAGTGAGGGTGGTGAGACACTGGCACAGGTTGCCCAGGGAGGTTGTGGCTGCTCCCTCCCTGGAGGTGTTCAAGGCCAGGTTGGACGAGGCCTTGAGTGACCTGTGCTAGTGGGAGGTGTCCCTGCCTATGGCAGGGGGGTGGAACTAGATGATCCTTGAGGTCCCTTCCAACCTTACCATTCTATGATTCTATGATTCTTTCCTCCTTCCAAGGTCTTTTGCAGCCTTAGATCTACATTTCCGTTCTTCCTCCTGCGAGGCAGCACACCCTTCTTTTGACTGCATTTTTATCCTCCATGAGTGCCTGGCTACCAGGTTTGATGCTTCCTCAATTTGATATCACATTTCCAGTNGAGAGCAGAGCAAAGGGGCACAATCCCCTCCCTTGCCCTGCTGCCCACACTGCTCTTGCTGCAGCCCAGTTTCCTTCCATCTGTAGTGCCTTTATTGATTTTGTGCTTCTGGTTCTCTTTTGAGTTCCAGTGATTTCTTTTGAGGTGGAGAGATGTCTTCTTTTCTTTGATACTGCAACATTTACCTAATTTTTTTCTAGTGCAGAAAATTAAGTTGTTTTTTCTTAGGTTTTTTTTTTTTTTCTTCCCTTTGGCCTCACAAATTTATCTTTTGCTAGGAAAGCACTGTCAGGAGTTTTCCCTAGCCCAGCAAAATGCTTCAGCATTTCAATTTCCCCGTGCAGTTGCCAGATGGCACTTCACACATAGGCAGCTTCTACCAGCACTTACTCTCTTGGGTGTAATTCTGCAAGCCCCAGAGTTTCTGTACCCAGGAAAAAAAAAAACCTCCATCCCTCTTGAAAACACTCAAATGTTGTGAGAAAATAAAAGCAGCATTTCAAAGTGAAATGTGCAACTGAAATAAACATTCCCAGTGGGGCCTTCACCCTAACAGCTCTATCTAGAAATGATCATCTTTCTGTATAGATCAGACTGAATCAGGAGCTTCAGCTTCACACCACATTGTTGAGAAGGAGAATCACAGAAACACAGAATGATAGGGGTTGGAAGGGACTTCTGGAGATCCTTTAGCTCACCCCGCTGCCAGAGCAAGGTGAGTTAGATAGGTTGCAGAGGAAGTTACAGTTCATTGTGTTCCCCAGGCAGACTGTGAGTGAGATTTACAACCCAGGCAACAGCTTGTTCTGAAGCATTAGGTGCTTACAGTGAGGCCACAAGGGTGGCTGGGAGACAGGAGCATCTCCCCTCCAAAGAGAGACTGAGAGCCCTGGGGCTGTTTAGTCTGCAGAAGAGATCTTATCCATGCATACAAATACCTGAGGGGTGAGTGTCAAGTGGATGGGGCCAAGCTCTTTTTGGTGGTGCACAGCAACAAGACAAGGAGCAACAGCTACAAACTGGAACAGAGAAGGTTTCACCTCAACATAAGGAGAAACTTCTTTCCTGTGAGAGTGACAGAGCACTGGAACAGGCTGCCCAGAGAGGTTGTGGAGACTTTCCAAACCCTCCTGGATGCATTCCTGTGCAGACTACCATGGGTGATTCTGCATTGGCAGAGGGGTTGGATTTGATGATCTCTGGAGGTCCCTTCCAACCTCTAAGGTTCTGTGATACACCACTTCAACTCGTTTTCCTTACTGGAAAGAGAAGCAAGCACTAAGGCAGGCTGCTAAGGGATCCACACCAGAACTTCCCTGTTTTCTTCTAAAAATAATAATGTTTAAAACTTCCAAGTGACAGCCTGAGGGGACAAACCACCTACTGCCTCTTCTCTTTTGCCTTCCTCATCTAAGTATAGCAGGTTTCAACAGACACTAGAGGAACATTGTTTTTCCAGCAGAAGACCAAATAGGGACATACTGGAGATGAAATAAATAGTCAGAAAAACAGAACAGTAATTTTGTCAGCAGGTACCTCCTGGTTGCATCCCAGTTTCACCAGAATGTGCATGTAAAAGGTTATGAATCTCCCAGACAGTAACAAGATCACAGAGTTTTGTAGAATCCTAGAATTGTTTTGGCTGGAAAAGATCTTTCAGATCATTGACTCCAACCATTGACCCAGCACTGCCAGCTCACCACTAAACCACGTCCCTCAGCACCACATCTACACAGCTTTTAAATCTCTCCAAGGATGAGGACTTCCATCACTGCCCTGGGCAGTCTGTTCCAGGCCTTGACAACCCTTCTGGGGGAGAAATGTTTCCTGATGTCCAACCTAAACTTCCCACGGTGCAACTTGAAGCCATTTCCTCTTGCCTCATCACTTGTTTCTCGGGGTAAGAAAATGAAACTCATCTGGCTTCAACCTCCTTTCAAGGACTTATAGAGAGCCAGAAGGTCTCCCCTCAGCCTCCTTTTCTCCAGGCTGAACAACCCCAGTTCCTTCAGTCATTCCTCATAGTTTCAGATGTTCTTCATATAGAACAGCTGCAGTGAATTTTTGTCATAGCAGGCAATGGCTGTGCACTGCTGCTTGGTCATGCTCAGTTAATGCAATCTTCCAGGGAAATTAAATATAATTTATTTTGTTCTCAATGAATTTTAACCCTCAAATGCCTGAATACATATTCTTTACTTGTTGCTAAGTTGATATTTTTTTGGTTTTAACCACAAAGGGATTTACAGTTTAATCCCTGTGCTTATAGCACCTGCTCCTGCTGCCCAGTTGGAATGATGTAGTGTAGCACACTACACACAACAGTGTAAGCAGCTATGAATATCATCTTATGGTTAAAGATGTTTGGGCTTAATTTGAGAGGGAAGACAACAAACATAGTCAAAAACTGCATGGGCAAGGGAAATTTCACAGTCATCTACTCTGAATCTTATAAGGACAGGCTGAGGGAGCTGGGATTGTTCAGCCTGGAGAAGGATCTGGGAGACTATTAGAGACCTTCCAGTACCTGCAAGGGGGATACAAGAAGGATGGAGAGAGACTGTTTGCAAAGGTCTGTAGAGATAGGACAAGGAGCAATGGTTTCAAAATAGAGAAGCACAGATTTAGACTGAATGTTAGGAACAGATTCTTTACCAAGAGGGTAGTGGAACACTGGAACAGGTTGCTCAGGGAGGTGGTTGAGGGCCCATTCCTGGAGATATGCAAGGTGAGGCTCGACAGGGCTCTGGGCAACCTGATCTAGTTAATAATGCCCCTGCTTGCTGCAGAGAGGGTTGGACTAGAACCCTTGGTTCCTTCCAAACCAGCCCATTCTATGATGCCTCAAAAAGAAAGCTTTCACCATAGAACTTGTGCATGAAATCTCATCATTCTGACTGCAACTGGAACATCTTGGGGGGAAAAAAACATCCAGCCTCACAGATTTGTTTTGGTAAACAATTCAATTCAAATAGTATTTTACAGAGAGAAATGATTTCTCCTTTGTGGATTATACAAAGCCCTTGTAATTCAGACTTGTACAATTTGAGCTGATGTAGTAATTCAGTTTTTAAATGTCAGGAAAGTTAAGTTTTTAATCTGCATGTAGAGCAAGTTCACAGTACTTTTTCAGTAATATTCTTGTGTAAGCCCAGGCAGTTTCATTAGTTTGGGTGAACATTCTTAATCTCTCTGCTCCCTTGAGCCACAGTTCTTGTAGCAGCTCACTGTAAGCCTTCTTACATATACTGCCTGCCCACCACAAAGCAAACCTGGTGTGATTAAAATTTCCCTCTCCTCATTTGCTCATCTGAGCAATGCCAGGAAACAGAAAGACAGAACAACTTTTTCTTTAAGTATGTAGCACAGTCAGAGAGCTGTCTCACATCTATTTGCTGAAATGCTTTTTCTCCTACTTAAACTCCTGCAGTATCCAGCAAAAAAAAACATTTCTCACTCTCAATTCAGAGTGTCTTGAGGGAATATTACCAAATGTAACTACATCCCAGTGCAATTTTTGAGTTGCATGGCGCTTCTTAAATTTAATTATTTTATCTGCATTACCTTCCTTCAGCTTAAAATTTTATTACCAAGATATAAATCATTCATTTACACTCAAGATATTAATTAAAGACAACAAAAGAAAGCCTCTGTGCATGGACTGATTGAAACTTTGAAGATAACTATACATGAAATTTATTCCAATAAGATAAATACTTCTCTTTTCTTTTTTTTTTTCCCCTTTATTATAGTTATTGTTTTGATTTTGTTTTTACAGTTGTGGTTAGTGCTCATCAAAGGTATCACAATCATAGAATCATAG
>WBNM01032826.1:13227-26341 GCA_013399055.1 Ramphastos sulfuratus | reverse complement strand
CCCTTCAGATACTGGATTCCTCTGAGTATCTGAGAACCTCAGATACTTTATTAACAAAACTCTATCAGAAATGAGTGTGTAACACATTGAATGCTTAACATCAGAGCCAGAAGTGGGTGTGCTGTTCATGGGAGGTTCACAGAGCTGCTTTCTTCATGGCATGATGCAGCCCATTCTATATCCCGGGAAGTTTTGTCCTTTCCTTGCACTTTTCTACTTCCACCTGATGTTCCATAAAAAACGTGCACTTCATTTTAGTAGACTGTGAGTACTCTGAGACATGGCTGCTTGTTACATGGCTGCAGGCTAGTAACAACAATATAGCTCATCATTGATTGGGCTTAAGGCAAAATGGTATAAAGGTCACTACAAAATCAACAAGAATGTACAAGTTCTTTGTTTCTATGTCTCATTGATGAAGGCTGTATGTGTACTACTCCAAAGGCCTTTAAATAATCAGCCATTTAAAGAATGATACCATCCATACCAAATATATATGTATCCATGAAATAAGTGATCCGTATAATTTGTCCTCAGGAATAGTTTCACTACACTGACAGTTACTTTACAATATTATACCTGTTCTCCAACATCTACGCTTTCTAACTTATGAGACACATTCTTCAAGATGCTGTTCCAAACTCTCTGCATGAAACTTTAGTCATACTACTCACTATCCCGCTGTGATGATGCCAATGCCAGGCCTACAGCTTCCCCTCCAAACTTCCAAGCACCGTTTTCCAAGAATAGGAAACATTTAATATATGCACAAATTTGTGAAGCTGCAGAAACTTCTTACAGTGGGAGCCTTGGAGGCTACAAACAGGTAATTCTTCATTTGAAAGTCATCAGAAATTACCAAACATAAAGAATAAGCCCTCTTTATTATATCCAGCCTGTATTAATCCCTCATGTATTCATGGATAAAACTGAACATAAAAAACAAAAATTGCTGAAGAACTCGAATGCCACCTCTTCCACAGATTTTTCTCATATAAGATATTGACCCTACAATTGACAGGAGAGAATGGGCTCAGACAAAAGGACAGCCAAGAACATGTTAAATTATAAAGAAATCTTTTTAGCTAAGACTTCTTCCCCTTATTCATAAGCAGACTGATTCTCAAATGAACAGTCTTACTACTCAAGGAAATGGAACAGTGCAGAAATGAAAAATTTAAATCATGATGATGTCAGCCTTATGCAAAATTACCTCCTCTGACCCCATAAAAACAGCCCTCAACATTTGCACAACCTCTTGATAACCCTTCTTATCCAAAGCAAACAAACAATAAAAACAAACAAAAGATTTGCAATATGATACCTTTTGCTCTGGGAGAGATAAAAGATGTACACATTGGGAACACAAGATCACCCAGAGAATTACAAATGGCTGAGAGTCTTTGTACGAGTCAGAAAGGACAGGTAGCTAAGGTAATTATAAATCTGATGCTAGCTCCCTCTCAGAAGGCACATGCAGTAATTTCAGGGTAAATGTGCTACAAGAGATGGATATTGCACAATTAGAAACAAAGCATTTTTAGATTTCCCAAAGACCTGTCAGCAACCACTCTATTGGTAATTAATTGCCACGTAAAACATAAAAGCGCCTTCCAAATTCTGAGGAAGAATTTGCTGTGGCTTTGTTTTCTTGTTTTTTTATTTTTTCCCCCTGAATCTTAGGAAGACTGTAATATGGATTCCTCTGTGACACAAATAACCTAACAGCAGCCTTTGCTTTGGACTTGACAGCAAGGTGTTCAAAAAGACTACACACACACCTCTTGGAAATGAGTGTGGCAGCCATCATGCTGTATTGATAGAACTGCATATTAAAGAAAACAAAAAGAAAGCAAATACTTCTTACCATGAAACCCTCAGTGTACTGAAACTGAGCTCTGGAACTGTCTTCTGCTGTGGGACTCAGGGGCTTAGGATCAGACATAGAGCGTTGCATCATCTTTGCAGCCTTTGGGCTTGATGGAGGACCCTTGGCAATGTCAGCATGCAGCATCTTCTGAGGGCTGATGTCATCAGTGATGGGTTTTTCATAGGGTACAAATGCTGACTCTATAACTTTGCTTGGTGAAAGAGGTGAAATGGGTGAATAGAGAACCTTGGGAGATTTGGGAGGGGAAGGGGCTACCTGCAATGTGGAGTCTGGACGAAGGTGGGATGAATATCCTATCTCTAAAGGTGTTGGGCGTTTTTTATCTTTCTGAGGAGATGAAGCTGACAGATATTGGGGACTTTGGGAATCTGACTCTGTCTCTGTTTGGCATCCCAAACTTTCTCCTTTATATGTCTTTTCTGGAGCGGAAATGTGCTTTATGATTTCAACTTTAGCATCCAATCGGGCCCTGACCGAAGGTGTTCTTATTGTTCCTACGGGTTCTGTCTGTACTGAAATCTCTGCCACCGTCTGAACTGCAATGCTAGATACTTTGGAGAAATGTTTAGCTTTGTCTGCATCAGTGGTACTCTCACTGTATTTCCCCACACGAGGCTTCCTTCTTGATCTGCTAGAAAGGTCCCACTCCTCTTGATCTTCATCATCTGTCTGAACACTTGTATCAACACTCTTCTTACTTCTCCGCCTCCTGTTTGTGTAACCTCTGTCTGCTGCATCTTCATCATCGGTTTGCACACCACTGTCCACTATCTTTTTGAAGCACCGGGGTTCTTCTTCCAGGGTCTCCTCAAGCTCCTCGTATGGACCACGTAATTTTGGCATAGAGCTTCTCTTTTTCAATTGCTTCTCCTCTCTAACATCGATATCCTTAAGAGACATTTCTGAAACAGAGCTTAGAATACCAGACCTGGGTATATATTGGGTGATACCATCAGACTGAACTGGATACCACGTTTGGCTTTGTGGAATTTCAATACCTAGCACTCCCGAAGCTGTAGTGGTTGCATCATCAGTAGGCCAGAACTGGCCATTTTCTGTGGTTGCATATTGTCCTTCCAAAAGTGCTTGTTCTGTGGTAGTTTGTGGTGAGCCAGTTCCTGAAGGGTCATAGCCATATTGATATATTTGACGAATTTTTTGCTCCTCTAACTGTTGGTGGAGCTGTTGCTGAAGCTGTTGGAATTGCTCGAGCTGCAACTGCTGCTGGGCCAATGTCTCTTGCCTCATCATAAACTGAGCTTGCCGTTCCTCCTCTTGCTGAAATAAGAGATGATGCTTCATGGATTGCAACTCCTCAAGCTTTTTTTGCACCATAAACTTTTCTTGCTCCCTAAATCTTTGGATTTCCTGACGTTCCCATTCCAGCTCTTCTGCAAAACGCTGCTGCTTAATTTTCTCAAGCTCAAGAAGCTCACGCTCCAAATCAAGCTGCTGCTGTTTGCCTTCTTCAGGGGCAATGAGAAGGGCAACCTCATCTTCAATTACATCTGTATAAACTTCAGATGCTGTAGTTAAAGCAGGTATCAAGCTGGTTGGCTCAGTAGTAATAGTTTCTATAGTAAGAGGTGGTAAGCCTGTCTCCACATCAATGGCAGTAATCATACTGTCTTTTTCAGCAGCCACTGTTGTCAGGAAGCTGTATGATCTTGGCAGTGGTTGATTCTGTTGCAAAGTTGATAATGAGGGCACTGAGTCAATGGTTTGGATAGCAGGTAAATCTCTGACACTTGTACTGAAAATAGAGCCAGGTTGTGTAGTGATGGCAAATGTGCTTGGAATTGGAGTTGCTACCGAAGAATAAACAACACCATTGGATGATCTTAAAACACTTCCAACACCAAACTGGGAACCCAGAGATGATACCATTCTTGCTTGGGAATACTGTGGTGTACTGAGCCCGATGCCAGAAATCACCTGCCGAGTCTCTGGATAAGGACCAGTAGTCTTGCTTGAGTAATCCATAACCTCACCTGAAATTACAGGGCAAAGTTACAGTCCAGTCCCACAAAAGAATGCTGCTTTGCGGATTCTGAAAGTCATCCCATCTTGATGAATTAAATGGGAAAGGGAAATTGCATGCAAATCTTCAGGTTAATGATCTACTTTAGATGTGAAGCAAACAGCATTTCTGAGCATGCAGGCACATGCAGGTGCCTCTCTGCAAAGCACACAGGCAAAATGAAGAAATGAAAATCACGAGTAATCCAGAATAACTTGTCACACTGTCCAAAAGAAAATAAAACAAAAGAAAGGAGGGAAAAATAATAAAAAAATCATCCTGAAATGAGGTGAAGAACATCAAAATTATATTTCAAAGAAAGATCTGCTGCTGTCTCATACTGACCTGTAGTAACTCTTCCAGATGTAAGATCTACTGCTGCATCAGTTGCCCCAACTCGATAATCAAAGCTGTTCTTGCTTTTGTATGCAAAGAGTCCAGCTTCTGATAAATTTGTGTCAGACATAGATGGTTTCATACCTCCCATTCCTCGGTAGCCATATGACCCTGAACGATCATACTGATAATGGTCATCTCTGTAACCAAAGCGATCTTCAGGAAGTGTAGTTGGTGGTTGCTGTGCTGTACAGCTCCTACCAAATGGCAATTTATAAACCATATCACAGCAGACAGCTCTTCTCCCTGCAGTGAGATCCACAGGCTTTTCATCATCTTCTATTACTGTTGTTATGATACCTGAAGTACTTTCGTCCATTGTTACCACCGTTCTGTGGGATTTTGTAGTGCTAAGGTCAACCACTCCGCTCTCCATTGGCTCCTGAGAAGCCGAGAGATCAGTCCAACCGTTTGTAACACCAATGGGTGGTACAGTAACAGGCTTTGTAGTAGCCCATGTCACTGCATGTGCTGAAGTACCCAGGGATAAATTTATTGGGACTTCATCTCTACCTGCAGAGAATGCTTGGCTGTGTGATACTCTGTGTGCAGGCTCAAAATGTTTTGACGTTGTTAGCTGAAGCGGTGTTGTCATCGCGTGTCCCAGATCCACAAGGCTATCTGTACTGGTAGTATAGCTTAGAGTGGCAGTGCAGGTCGTTATGGTCACCGTCTCAGTGACTACAGACAGAGTAGAATCAGCAATGCATGCAGTACTAAGATTTATTATAGCTGGCTGGACAGTACTCACTGGGCGCCCACACGTGTCACTTGCTGGCATTTGCCTTCTCACATCCATGGAAACAGCAGACAAATCCATGCAGCTATCTCTCATTTCAATATTCATCTTAGTTAAAGTGCGAAGATCTATGACATCACCCAAAGGATGGAATCTTCCATTCTCTCTATACCTGGGTTGATCTACTATATGTAGTGGCTCTGGAGGTATAGTAATCGCTACACTACCTAAACCAAAACCAGGCACTGGGCCCTTAACTAGAGATGCTGTAGTCTTGGTTACATCTGTTGTCACTACTTCTGGCTTTGAAGTCGATTGTGTTGTGATGGGAACAGCTTGCAAAACACCTGGAATATACATAGTCTGATCTGCCATACTTTGGATTTCTGTAGTTTTCATGGATGGAGTAAAAATTGGTTGCATAGGCTGGAGAATCTGTTCCTTAGAAGGTGCTTCTAAAGGCCAGCTGGTAACAGCCTGACTAGTTATAGCTTCTGTGGGAGTTCCAGGCTCCGATGGCAAGGTGATGACAACATAGGTTTCCTGTGATGGTTTTGTCAGCCTCGGTGAAGATTTGTTAGAGTGTGGAGACAAAGGGGAAGTGGGAGATGTTATTTTGTATTCAGCTGCAGAGACCAAATTCAGGGTCATACTCGAAGTCAATGACAAACCTGTTGGCTTGGGCTGCGTTTCTGCTGGTTTATGAACCGTTATCGGGAGCGGAGGAACTGCTGGTTTGGGTGCAATTGGAGGTTTAGTTACCTCAGCAGGCCTGTGACTGAAAACAAGCCCTGCTGGAATGGAGGAGGGTTTGGGTGGTACGGGAGGTGGTGTTGGGGTGTGTGGTTTTGTGGTAGGTATCACATGGTTCTTTAATACAGTGGTGGACTCAAGTGTTGGAACACTTGTGACTGAAGGTATCACTGTGGGAGCTGCTGCTGCTGGAGTCTTAATCTGTGACTTCTTTTTGGGATAAATGGCTGGCTTGGGTAAGATAGGTGGAGGTAATGGTGGTGGAGGAGGTGGTGGAGGAGGAGGTGGGGGGGGTGGAGAAGGCTGTGCTGGAGAATCCAAAGAAGAGCTTCTAAAAAGCGAGAATGCTTTGGATGTTACAGCGGGAGCTGAGGAAGGCACAGAGACCATACTGGTCTTACTTACAATGCTGGGAGTAGGTACAGAAGATGTTTCTAATGCAGGCTCTGTCTTGGGCACTGAGGCTATACACACAGGCTCAGATGTAACACTAGTCAAATTAATCCTTGTCATATCAACACCCAATTCTTTCTGTGTCTCCTCATGATGAATTTTGACAAGGCCAGCCTCTACTGTACTTATCACTTTTCTAGCGGCTTCCTTTTCTGCTTTGGAGATATCAAAGGTAATGCTATCAGTTGGATATTTTGTGGCTACTGTAACTGTAGTTGGCACCACTGAAGGTGCAGTTTCAGGCAAACTAACTGCAGTCTGATCCATACTTTCCACACCTGATGCTATATGTGGCTTTTTAGTGGCTTCACCAATAGATTTGTAAGGCATGCTCACTTCAGAGTACTCTTTTGTAGATGTTAAAGGAACTTGGGTTATCTTAACACCTTCAGAATCTGCTAGTTTACTTACAGCATCTGTTGTATCTACATAACCCATGGTTGTACTATCTATAGGTGATGAACTATCTGTGGTACAAACTGAAGATGTAGATGAAGTTAGGGAGGCTGTATCAGAAGGTAAAACTGATGCGACACCTTCTGATGTCTCAGAGTAGGTCAACATTGATGTTTCATGAGAAATTATTTCTTGAATTTCTCTGGCATAATCTGTTAAGTATTCATCTTCGATTTCCTCTGCTGTAAAATGCTGTGTGATTTTAACATCTGGAATGGAAAGTGCTGTGCTACTGACAGGTGATACATCTGAGACTGCTGAAGTAGTGCTTGATGTTAAAGAGGTACTATCTACTATTTCTCCAGTACTAGATACCTTTGTGTCAGATGTGGGAGCAAAACCTGAAGTTGGTTGTGTTGGACTGGATCCGGGGGTTAGCTGCATTCTTTGCTTTTTCATAAGCTCTTCATAAGCAGCTTCTGCATCTAACAAATGCTTTTCCTCAGTAGTGGAAGTTACTGTGCTGTCTAATACAATTATTTCATGACTTTCTGGGATAATGTAAGAACTAGAAACAATATCTTCTTGAGGCACAACAGAATGCAAAGTCTCAATGCTATAGTAGTCTTTCTGTAGATCAGTAATTTTCTGTGGTTCTTCATAGATCTGTTCTGAAGATCTTATTTTTTTCTCCTTTCCTCTCTGTTGTGTATATTCACTGCTCTCCTCTTGTCTCATTATGAGATTGCTATCAATAGTTCCATCGTAAGTGTCCTCTACTAAAGACTCATAGATATAATCCTCTATTAGCATTCCACCATATAGAGATTCTTTCTCAAACACTTCATCTTTTTCATTTGCAATTTGAAATGACTTGGACTTATGGGTCTTAAGCATCATCTCCTCATACACCTCTTCGGCGCTTTTCAATGTCTTTTGGTCACTGTCTTTTGGGAGTCCTGTTGGTTCGTCCGTTGGTGAGTACAGAGAGACAGCAGTAGGCAATTTGTAAACTTTTTGTACTTCTATTATTTTTTCCGGGCTGATTTCAAATCCTTCAGGATCTGACTCGATACTAGGCGAATATTCTGAACAAGAAGACCTGTGCAGCTCCTCCATCTCTGCTGCCTGTCGTAATTCTTCTGTAGGAGATGCATCTTCAATGGGAGAAAGATTACTTGGTGGAGTCTTTGGACGTTCTCTTCTTCTCTGAGCTCTCAGTTCATCTTTGTCCTTTTTAGATTTTTTGCTAGAACTTTTTCTTTGCTGCTGCTCTAATTCACGCTGTTTCTCTTGTTCCTTCAGCAGCTCCTCCTCTTCCCGTAGTTCTTCTTCTTCTGAAGAATCCTCAATAGTGGGAAGAAGAGGGCCATGTGACCGATGCCTGGCTTTGCGCTGTTGCTTGCTCTCCCCTCCTAGTTTTTTGTGACTAGGACTGCTGTCACTATCTTCGTCAAGTGATGACACTGAAGTAGGAGATGTACCTGGTGTGAAACTAGAAGCATGTAAGCTAGAAGACCCTTCTCCTCTAGATCTATCTTCTGGTGAATCTGTAAGACTCTCCATCTCTAGCTCGGGCTCTTCATCAAAATACAAACCACCTTTCTGTTGTTCAGACGTTTCGGAATATTTGTTTGTTACTGTGCTATTTAATTCTATTGTTTTGAAACGCCGAAGACCTCCTCCTCCAGTTATTGTAAGTTCTTCACCGTCTTGACTTTTACTTTCCCTGTATTTTGGCTCTGGGCTTTCATCAAAAGTCTCATCGTCGTCGTCGTGCCATGAATGTCTTCTCCCTGCATCCTCATCATAGCCTGCACTACTTTTCCGTGCCATTCTTCGATGTTTTCCAGCTGCTCCTTTACCTTTGCTTTTGACTTCTTCTTTCTTTTGGCTTTCAGTTGCACTGATCTCTTTGAGTTGACTTCTAATGAATTCATCATCTTCAGAACCAGAGGCATCTTCATCAGCACTCATCTCTATAATCTGTTTTCTAATGAAGTCTTCCTCATCACCTGATCCCTGACTGTCATCCCGTTTGTACTCATCACTACTTGAAGAACCAACACTAGTTCTTCTTTTTCTCCTTGGGACAGGTGAGTTTTCACTCTCACTGCTGTCTTCCACAGAATCATATCGTTGCCTTCTTGCCAATAGGTTATCTCCTTCATCAGCTTCCTTGTGTTCTGCCTGGGAGGAAGTACTTCCTTTGCCATCTTCTACAATGGTTGCTTCATCTTTTTTAATACCTTCTAAATCTTCCTCATCTGAACTGTAAGATTCTGGAGTGACCAGGAAAGGCTTTGTTTTATATTGATCCTTTGTCTGTCCACCATAGGCTTCATAGAGCTCTTTGCTTTTCCCAGATTTTTCATCAGAGAGTGAACTTGCCTGAGCTTCCAAAATGGACAGTACAGTACTTTCCAGTTTAGCTAGGTCTGAGGGACTTGGTGGACTTTCTTGTGAGAGAGTGTCTTTTTTACTAGATTCTTTGAGCAAATCCTTTTCATCACTGGGGATATGACTTGGAATTTCACCCAGTGAACTTGATATCCCATCAGAAGAATAACCGGTGTCACTCAAACCTTGTGGACTTTTCTGTTGATGAGAGCTTGATGTGTCTGATTTGTCATCCTCCTTTTCCTAAAAAAATAAATACATACGTGTGTGTATATATTTAGATACAAATTCTTAATGTCTCCAGGCAATTAAATAGATGAGGGGTTATTTTAAAGGATGAGTTCATGTCTCTCATGAAAAATTATGATGCCAAGAAGAGTTCTATCAAATTATAAAATATTGAATACTAATTTTGTCACTCAAAGCTATTAAAATATTAAGAGAATTTCCTCAATTATTTTTTTTCAATTGAATCAAACTATGAACTAACTTGAATCTAACTATGACTAATATGAATCTAACTGTGACCTTTGGAGGTCCTTCCCAACCCAAATTATTAAATGATTCTATGCTTTGCCTGGCCATCCAAACTGGCAAACAATTTTATTAGCTGCAGGATGACCTTTTCCTTCTCAATGAAACAAATACTGCTATTTGTTTTCAGAATATTAACAATGATAATCTATTATCTTTTCACATATGCATGGGNCACTGGCACAGGTTGCCCAGGGAGGTTGTGGCTGCTCCCTCCCTGGAGGTGTTCAAGGCCAGGTTGGACGAGGCCTTAAGTGACCTGTTCTAGTGGGAGGTGTCCCTGCCTATGGCAGGGGGTTGGAACTACATGATCCTTGAGGTCCCTTCCAACCTTACCATTCTATGATTCTATGATTCTATAACATGCAACAGAATACACGTAGTATTGAAGCGTGATTTAATGTAGTTTGGAAGGCTGTCACTGTGCAAATGTTTTATGAGTACCTCAAAACAAAAAAAGNGGTGGACTTTCTTGTGAGAGAGTGTCTTTTTTACTAGATTCTTTGAGCAAATCCTTTTCATCACTGGGGATATGACTTGGAATTTCACCCAGTGAACTTGATATCCCATCAGAAGAATAACCGGTGTCACTCAAACCTTGTGGACTTTTCTGTTGATGAGCGCTTGATGTGTCTGATTTGTCATCCTCCTTTTCCTAAAAAAATAAATACATACGTGTGTGTATATATTTAGATACAAATTCTTAATGTCTCCAGGCAATTAAATAGATGAGGGGTTATTTTAAAGGATGAGTTCATGTCTCTCATGAAAAATTATGATGCCAAGAAGAGTTCTATCAAATTATAAAATATTGAATACTAATTTTGTCACTCAAAGCTATTAAAATATTAAGAGAATTTCCTCAATTATTTTTTTTCAATTGAATCAAACTATGAACTAACTTGAATCTAACTATGACTAATATGAATCTAACTGTGACCTTTGGAGGTCCTTCCCAACCCAAATTATTAAATGATTCTATGCTTTGCCTGGCCATCCAAACTGGCAAACAATTTTATTAGCTGCAGGATGACCTTTTCCTTCTCAATGAAACAAATACTGCTATTTGTTTTCAGAATATTAACAATGATAATCTATTATCTTTTCACATATGCATGGGACAGTTTGTTTGGAGGTTTGGTATTTCTAAACTGCATGCATGGTTGTATATACAGACATATCTTGCTGAACATCACTGTGGGCATTGCTGGGATCTCCTCCTTGCTTTGCCCATTTCATCTTTTGTAATTGTCCACAAGTCTTCTTGTGGACAAGTGTCACTTTTCTCAAATTGTCACTTCTTGTCACTCTGCTCAAATTGTCAACCTGTGGTTTTGTTTTGTTGANAAACAAAAAAAGAAAGGAAAAAAACAACCTAAAAAGGAAAAAAAAGAAATCAGTATATCTGTAATGAAGTGGGAAGGTACTGTTAGTGAAGTGTAATTGTAGGGAGGAAAACATGATACTCAGCTACTGGACAAAGAAAATAAAGAAGCAAATTAGACAGGTATATTTGACTGAGAATCATAACCAATGCTTTTCTTCTTACCTCTAATTAAACACCTTTAGTTGTTCTCCTGCCTTCCAGATCCTTCTACACCATTCCAACCAACAAACAGCTCTATCTCCTTCTTAGATAACAAAAAATCAAGAATATTCTACAACAAATATTTCCAAAGTAGTTTTCCTTCTGCTTCTCTCAACTGCTCTATACTTAGTGAAAGCACCTCATGGTTCTGCTACTAAACCAACTAACTCTCCAAACGGCAGGCCACATTAGCTGTCATCTTGCTGACAATCTTACAAAGTGTCCCCACATCCACTATCAATTTGAGAACAAGCATACTAAAGTTTCCTGACTTTAGTAGTGTGACCTTCATGAAAGGCATAAATACAGGCTGGGTGCAGAGTGTGTTGAGAGTAGCTCTGAAGAAGGAGACCTGGATGTATTGATGGATGAGAAACTCACCGTGAGCTGGAAGGATGCTTATGAAGCCTAGAAGGCAAATCCTATGCTGGGCTGCATCAAGAGGAGTGTAGCCAGCAGGTCAAGAGAGGTGATTCTGCCCCTTTACTCTGCTCTTGTGAGACCCCACATCGAACACAGTGTCTGGTTCTGGTGTTCATATCATAAGAAGCACACAGAGTTGTTGGATTGAGTCCAAAGGAAGGTCACAAAGATGATCCAAGGGTTGGAACACCTTTGCTATAAGGATAGGCTGGTGGAGCTGGGGTTGTTCAGCCTAGAGAAGAAAAGACTCTAGAGAGGATCTTAGAACTGTTTTCCACTATCTGAAGGGATCCTGCAGGAAAGCCGGAAGTGACTTTTCCTAAGGGTGTCTAGCACAGAGCAAGAGGGAATGGTTTGAAGCTGAGGGAGAGTAGGTTTAGACTGGATCTTAGGAAGAAGTTCTTCAGTAAGAGGGTAGCGAGACTCTGGAATAGGTTGCCCAGGAAGGTTGTGGATGTCTCCTCCCTGTGGGTGTTCAAGGCCAGGCTGGATGATGCCTTGAGCAGGTGAGACTAATTGAGAGGCATCCCTGTCCATGGTGGGGAGGTTAGAGTAGACGATCACCCTTTCAGCCTAAGCCATTCTATAACTCATATTTATCATGGCCCTCAATAATACAAGTAGGTGGCATTTAACAACTTTGCTAATATAGGTCAATCATTTCTGAGCTACAGAAAACCATTTATTTAAAGCTTTAATTTATCAATTGCCTTCTCAATATGCCAAGTTGAAAAAATACTGTGCAGTAAATATATTAAGAAAATTATGACAATGGCTAATTACAATTTAGAGGTATTTTTACACTTACATTAAGTTGCTACCAATTTCAAATGTCTGTTCATAATAAAGTGATACTTAATGTGTGATAAACTGTTATTGTGAGTTATTTTAAAAAAAACCTACTTACTATTTTTCATTATCTAATGTACTTTCAAAGCTCCTGTCTACAAACACTGTACACATAATTCTATATTAAAACGCTAATTTAATATTACAGTATTCTACCAATTAATATTTTATTAATTGTTCTCATTTCACAGGTGTGACTTTATTATATGGTTTGGAAAATCAGAAACTACCTTGCATATAAATGACATCTGTTCTTAGTAATATTGTACCTAGCATGACTAAGCTCAAATATCTGCTGTAAGAGCAAAAATCAATTGCAATTAAAAAGCAAACATTAACCCAAATATTTCTAAGGACAACTCTAATGATAAAGCTGTGATTAATATCTCAGTATGGAGAAATCTATAGTACTCCAAACAACTTTGGGAAGACATGGCCACTTCAGCACTTTTTATTCTGAAAAATGTGCTTTTGGATATTATCCAGCCCTTTTTGCTGATGACACCAAACTGGGTGGAATGGTTGGACACATGAGAAGGCTGTGCTGCCATTTAGCAAGACTTAGGCTGGAGGGTTGGGCAGGGAGAAATGAAATCCAGCAAGGGCAAGTGTAGAGTCTTGCACCTGGGAAAGAACAACCAAGGGGATCAGTATAGGTTGGGGACTGACCTG
>WBNM01032826.1:0-11934 GCA_013399055.1 Ramphastos sulfuratus | reverse complement strand
TGCCCACACTGCTCTTGCTGCAGCCCAGCACTCGGTTGCTGTCTGGGCTGCACTCACACTGCAGGCTCATGTTGAGCTTTTCATCACCCCAGACCCCCAGGTCCTTTTCCTCAGGGCTGCTCTCAGCCATTCCCCATCCGGCCTGGAGTTGTGCTTGGGATTGTTACAAAGATATATGCAACCAAACACTATGTGATCAATTTACATGAGCTGGTACAAAATCCAGACATTGATCAAGCTAAGAAAGCCTCCCAGGAGTTGATGAACTGCACCTGTCTAGTGAAAGTGGTTTTGTCAGATGTTGTTTCTCCATAGGGAGGTGAAGTGATATAGTAACTTTTGAAGCAGAGAAAGAAGTTAAGCTCAGATGTAGGTAGAGAGCTGATTATAGAACAGCTTTAGCCATTCTCCTCCTAATCTGCAATGGTGCATCCGTCTGTGAATCTAATGTGTAGTGCCTACTCGATGACCATGCAAAGAAGAGGGCAATGAATATTGCTCTTGCCTGTCCTGTTGAACCTCAGTGGATGGTATAACATCACTGATGTGAATAACAGGAATAACAGGAATATTAGAATGACTCCTATTTGTAAAGAGAAGAAACAGATCTAAAATAAGGAAGGACTTATTTCAATGCTAGAAATAAATGGGATGAGAAAATCCAACTTTTTCTTTTTTTTTAAATCTCAAAGCTACCAGAAAATAAATCATTTTTCTATGAATAGTTGTCTGCTCTGTGACACACCATGCAAAAGTTACCATGCTCTGAGATCATATTCATGTAACTTACAATAAATAATATTTGAGCTTCGTGGTTTGTTCTCTCTAATTCCTGCAGCCTAAGGAGTTGGATACTGTCATTAGCTACATCTATTTTGAAATGACTGATAATTCAGATTCTGTAGGGTTGGTCAACACATATGCAATGCTACTATCATTGTCAAACTTTTTAATCTGACATAAAGATTGAAATTTTTAGATGAATAACAAAATCTTGCAGAAAAATGCTGCTAAGGTTCACATAGATATTCAACAAGCCACTAATAGAATCATAGAATCATAGAATGGTAAGGTTGGGACCTCAAGGATCATCTAGTTCCAACCCCCTGCTATAGGCAGGGACACCTTTCACTAGTACAGATCACTCAAGGCCTCCTCCAACCTGGCCTTGAACACCGCCAGGCAGGGAGCAGCCACAACAGAATCAATGAGAACAAACTACATTTTTTTTTCTTGTAATGTAGGAACTACTTTGGTACATACTGAATTAATTGGCCTTTCTAAGCATTTTTTTTTTTCCTGAAAGTTTGGCTACTGTGAGTTTTTAATACTGGACAAATTTAATTTTAATTCAGACATTGATGAGAGGATATTCTTGTGACATGAGGAACAAGGAGAACTTAGAAAAGCTGCAAGTGGGATAAGATTATTTAAAACCAGCAAATGCAACCTTTTTAATTACCAGTAAAAATAAGCTAATGTAGGATTTATTTGTACCATTCTAGTGTCAATTTCAATACTTGATATATGCTACTTTGCATGGGAAGTTTTTGCTTTGGAAGTGTTTTCTATTCCTAAACTTCCTTGCTTTTAATATTCTTATTTGAAAATATAAAATTTAATGCTTTACAAAGTCTCATTGGTTAGCATATTCAGTCAGAACTCAAAAGAAAACTGCCATTAAAAAAGAAAGCAATTTTAAAAATTATTTATAGCTAGCAAGATTACATTCAGAACAGAAATTGTATTTTGCATTCTTTTGATAGAGAGAAAAAAGAAGAGAAGCCTCCAGGAGGATCTTATAGCTGCCTTCAAGTACCTGAAGGCATCCTGCAGGAAGTCTGGAGAGGGACTTATCATAAGGGTATGTAGCAAGAGGACAACAGGGAATGGTTTAAAGCTAAGGAAGAGCAGGTTTAGACTGCATTTTAGGAAGTTCTTCAGTACGAGGGTGGTGAGACTGGAATAGGTTGCCTAGGGAAGTTGTGGATGCCTTCTCCCTGAGGGTAATCAAGGCCAAGTTGGATGAGGCCTTGAGCAACTAGTAGAGAGGTGTCCCTGCCCCATGGCAAGGAGGTTCGAGTACATGATCCTTAAGGTTCCTTCCGTCCTAAGCCATTCTATGATTCTACGATGTCTACATTGTCTAAAAAAAAAAAAATAGAGTGAAAAAAATACTATATTTGTCTGAACTGCTCAATTTGTATCTCAATTTTGTGTTATCAGAATGAAACACTTTATTTCTGTCCACAAAAACTGCTTACAGATAAGCTCCTTCCTCCACCTTCTGAACCCTTGATCTTTGTTTTTTCTTTAGTGTCACATGTTAAAATATTTGTGTCAATTTACAATATATTAATTTCTACATGGTTAGTCAACCTAAGCACAGCTCCTCAGTAAACATAAGAATAAACTCTGCTCTTGTCAGACCCCACCTGGAGTCCTGTGTGCAGTTCTGGAGCCCCCAGCACAGGAAGGACATGGAAGTGTTGGAGCGGGTCCAGAGGAGGCCACGAAGATGCTCAGAGGGCTGCAGCAGCTCTGCTGTGAGGACAGGCTGAGAGAGTTGGGGCTCTGCAGCCTGGAGAAGAGAAGGCTTCCAGGAGACCTTAGAGTAGCCTTCCAGGATCTGAAGGGGGCTACAGGAAGGCTGGGGAGGGACTATTGACAAGGTCTTGCAATGACAGGACAAGGGGCAATGGGTTTGAACTGGCAGAGGGGAGATTGAAACTGGATGTTAGGAGGAAGTTGTTTGCAGTGAGGGTGGTGAGACACTGGCACAGGTTGCCCAGGGAGGTTGTGGCTGCTCCCTCCCTGGAGGTGTTCAAGGCCAGGTTGGAGGAGGCCTTGAGTGACCTGTACTAGTGGGAGGTGTCCCTGCCTGTGGCAGGGGGTTGGAACTAGATGATCCTTGAGGTCCCTTCCTACCTTACCATTCTAGGATTCTATGACTCTATGATTCTATAAATGTACTTATAAAGTATAGCTGATGTGTTGTAAATATATGCCAAATTTACACCAGGGTCATGCTTTCATGCAGATATGCTGAACTACTTACATGTTCATTTGTGAGTTCCAAGGTGACTAAGGTGTTAAAACTTCACCTGGAGTGCTCTTGAGCCCTCAACACAGGAAAGACCTGATGGAAGGACACGGACCTGATGGAGCAGGTCCAGAAGCAGGCCATGAAAATTATTAGGAGGCTGGAACATCTTTCCTGTGAGGACAGGCTGAGGGAGCTGGAGGCATTCAAGAAGCATGTGGGTGTGGTGCTTCAGGATACAGTTTAGTGGTCATGGTAGCTGGGTTACAGTTGGATGCAATGATCTTATAGAATCATAGAATGGTAAGGTTGGAAGGGACCTCAAAGATCATCTAGTTCCAACCCCCTGCCATAGGCAGGGACACCTCCCACTAGTACAGGTCTTGTCCAACCTGACCTTGAACACCTCCAGGGAGGGATCTTAAAGGTCTTTTCCAAGCTTAATTATGCTGTGACTCTAGAAAGAGAGTTGTTGACTACAGTACACCCAGTCAAGTGCACTTATTTAAGATACTGTCATAAACTCAATCCATCTGACTTGAGAGCCCAACAAGAAACAAGAAACAAGAAACACTCTCTCCCTTTGAGATAAGTAAATGGAATAGTAAAAAGATTGTATACTTTAAAGTACCATGCTCAGGCATCACAGAGCATTCCTCCAATGCTCATTGTATTTTGGTGCTGCAAAACACTGTACACCTTGCCATCACAGACTATTCCCTCTTGGGATTAAGAATAAATGCAGCACTCCAATTTAATAAAAATAAACTCCAACATCTGGAAAGTTTTCAGAAGCAAGCAAATAAATCAAAAAATACTAGAAAAAAAATTAAACAGGAACTTTGCTTTAGTTTCAAATGTTTTACTGTTTGAAACTGAAAATCATGAAATGGGTTGGACAAGATGACCTTTGAGGGTCCCTTCCAACCCAATGCATTCTATCATTGTAAGTTGTCTGTAGAGCATTGGATTAATTAGTGAAATTTTCCCTAAACAGAAGTCATTGATTTTATCATTTAGAATCATCCCATACAGAGGGCAACAGTAAAAATCAGGAAGATATGAAGAAGAAGGTCTTTTAGGACCAGATTCTGAATTGTAGAAGGGGAGTGGGAGGAAGAAAGCCACTTACTATTTTTTCTCTCACTGTTTCCACATGGTCAGTTCCTGGCAAAGGTGCTGTTTGGACAGGAATTTCTTCTTCCTGAGCTTTTTCATCTTTCAAAGCCATTTGTGAAATTCCAGTTGTCAAACTCTCTTTCTTAATATCCTCTTGCTGTTTAGCTTGCAGTCCCTTATAAGGTGCTTCACCTTCTGCTTTCTGTTCAGCAATATGGTCTTTAGTCTCAGCTGCGACTTGTTCTTTTTTATCCTCTGGATGTGGTGTGATCTTTTCTGGGAGCACAAGTGTTTTGTCTTCTTCCAATGTGCTTAGAGGTTTCTTTTGGTCTGAACTTGCTGCAGGAATTTTATCTGCTGAAAGAGTCTTGGACAGTTTCCCTTGCTGAAGTTTTGATTCTTCTTTTTGAGCTTCCTGTTCAGTTTTCTCCACTGATGAAGTTTTCATGCTTTTTTCATGTTGAAATTCCAAATCTTCTTTCTGAATTCCATGTTGGATTTTATCAACTGAAACTGCCTTTGATAATTTGACCTCCTGAAGTTGTGCACCTTCCTTCTGATCTTCAGGTTGGATTTTGTCAGCAGATAGTGCCTTTGCCATTTTTACCTGCTGGAGTTTTGGATCTTCTTTCTGAATTCCGTGTAAAATTTTGTCAGCTGAAGGTACCTTTGCCAATTTTGCATCTTGACGTTTTAGTTCTTCCTTCTGAACTCCATGCAAAATTTTATCAGCTGAGGAAGTTTTTGACAGTTTCGTGTCTTGAATTTTTGCATCTTCCTTCTGAAGTCCATGCAAAATTTTATCAGATGAGGCTGTCTTTGTCAGTTTTATTTGCTGGAGCCTTGGGTCTTCCTTCTGAGAAACACGTTGGATTTTATCCGCTGAGGGCGTCTTGACAAGTTTTCCCTGCTTAAGTTTTGTGTCTTCTTTTTGAACTCCTTGTTGAATTTTATCAGCTGACAATGTTTTTTCCAGTCTTCCCTTTGGAACTTCCTTCTGAACACCAGGTTCTTCTTTTGGTTTTGCTGCTGCTGGAGTAGGCGGTGTGGAAGTCTTCTGAGGGGAATGTGAGACAGCAGGCATAGGCTGTTTTTGAGGAGTAGCAGGTGGTTTGGAGACTGGTTGTGAAGGACCTGTTTTTGGAAGTGGCATCTTGCCCATATCCCCAAGTTGTCCTGACATTGCCCTTTGGGTCTGGCAGTTTAGGCACAGCCATTCCTGTACCTGCAATGCAACAAACACATGAAGTTACTTGTTTGATAGCCGCAAAATTGTGCAGTGTTTTCAACTGATACTGTTGCATATTCCTAATCTGAAAGCTATGTGTACTGAGAAGTTATTTTCTTTGGTTGCTGCTCTTGCAGGAAGATCCATAACTAACCTTTCTAACAAAAATGAAGTGTGTCAGGTTCCAGAAAGCCAAGCTGGACAAATCACAGAATCATTGAATCATAGAATGGTAACATTGGAAGTTCCAACCCCCTGCCACAGGCAGGGACACCTCCCACTCAAACAGGTCACTCAAGGCATCATCCAACCTGGCCTTGAACACCTCCAGGAAGGGAGCAGCCACAACCTCCCTGGGCAACCTGTTCCAGTGTCTCTCCCCCCTCACTGTAAAGAACTTCCTCCTAATATCCAGTCTAAATCTCCCCTCTGCCACTTTAAACCCACTGCCCCTCATCCTGTCATTACAAGAGCTTGTAAATAGTCCCTCCCCAGCCTTCCTGTAGGCCCCCTTCAGATCCTGGAAGGCTACTCTAAGGTCTCCTCAAAGCCTTCTCTTCTCCAGGCTTCAGAGCCCCAAGTCTTGTAGCCTGTCGTCATAGGGGAGAGCTGCTCCAGCCCTCTGATCATCTTCATGGCCCTCCTCTGTGAAAACCAACAGCAATGAAATTGTTCCAAAGTATTGATGATTTTTATGTACAAAGTTTGCTTATAGGTTTGGGTTTAAACAGGCAGAAATAAGAATTAGACTGGATGTTAGGAGGAAGTTCTTTACAGTGAGGGTGGTGAGGCACTAGGACAGGTTGCCCAGGAAGGTTGTGGCTGCTCCCTGCCTGGAGGTGTTCAAGGCCAGGTTGGAGGAGGCCTTGAGTGAGCTGTACTAGTGGGAGGTGTCCCTGCCTATGGCAGGAGGTTGGAACTAGATGATCCTTGAGGTCCCTTCCAACCTTACTATTCTATGGTTCTATGATTCTATGATTCTATGTTTTCTAAGATCAGTTGTTTTCTGAAGTCTCCATAACCCAGCAATATTTCCCCCTAATTTTGTAAGTCTGAGTACAAGGAGATCAATTGAGAGATTGTTTCTCTTCAGAAGTTACCTTACTCTCTTGAATGTGTGTGCAAATTTAATATGTCTCTAACCCAAACAGAAGATCACTTGACTGCTCTCTTTACTGCTAAGTCCTTACTGCACACTGGCTCCTTTTACTCTTCTCTCCAGAAAATCAGGAAAAGGACAAGGGCTTTTATCTATGCAAAGCATCTTGTTGCCAGTTGCCTAGCTACTACATGAGAGGAGTAATCAGATGGTTTCCAGTCAGATTTGAGGTATACTGTCTTTAAAAACAAGAAAAAGAAACTTTAAACACAGGAAAATACTGAAGGGAAAGATAAAAGCTCAGAAACATCTGAAGCTGTATACTGAGATAGATAACGAAGCTCTACTAGTGCAAAATAAGCTTCACTGGAGGGCAGGGGGTTGGAACTAGATGATCTTTGAGGTCCCTTCCAACCCCACCATTCTATGATTCTATGATTCTATAAAATGTCTACGCTGTACATTAAAATCTTTGCATGCTTCCTTTTAACTCCTTTTACAGTGACTATGAAAGGTCTCCAAAATTCACTTATTGGATTATTGAGAACTTAGTGACCTACTGAATGAGTTGCCCTCCCTCCAACTGAATCCTCGGAGATTCCTGACTTAACTTTTAGATTAAGCAGGGGAATATTGTCTGATATAATGTCTATTATTGATCAGCTTAGATGTTGTCTTTGTTTCACTCCTGGCCCTTTAAAATCGATTGGGATTGTCAAATGCCTTCCTGGAGCAAGACATGTTGATAATTGGTGTTTGTGTTGGTAGTAGGGCTGAATGTGGATTTCTCATTAAACAGAGTTGAAGATGGTACTAGTGGGAGGTGTCCCTGTCTATGGTATGAGGTTGGAACTAGATGATCTTTGAGGTCCCTTCCAACCTTACCATTCTATGATTCTATGATTCTATGATTCTATGATTCTATGAATACGAAGCACATGAAAAGCAGAGCATTTTTTTTTCTATTTGCAATGATATACTGCTGATAATAGTAGGACAGTAGCCTTCCAATATCTGAAGGGGGCCTACAGGAAGGCTGGGGAGGGACTATTGACAAGGTCTTGTAATGACAAGACAAGGGGCAATGGGTTTAAACTGGCAGAGGGGAGATTTAGACTGGATGTTAGGAAGAAGTTCTTTACAGTGAGGGTGGTGAGGCACTGGCACAGGTTGCCCAGCGAGGTTGTGGCTGCTCCCTCCCTGGAGGTGTTGAAGGCCAGGTTGGAGGAGGCCTTGAGTAGCCTGTACTAGTGGGACGTGTCCCTGCCTATGGCAGGGGCTTGGAACTAGATGATCTTTGAGGTCTCTTCCAACCTTACCATTCTATGATTCTATGACAGTATGGGTGACTGATTGAGCACCATTAAGTATTGCAGAATATCCAATGATATATATGATCAGTGGCCCAGAAGATGTGACATTTAACCAGAAGAAAGGGTATCCTGAAAAAGTGCACAACCTGACAAACAGTCATGCATTTTATATTAGCAAGCAATATGAGGCAACACTAAAAGCAGAGACCGGAACAGAACAGAGACTGCCAACACAGAATGCCCAAGTGACAGAGGACACACTGTTCCCCTTCTGACTCCATGTAACTTGCCCTTTCCAGTGTAATGAGGGCCTAATATCAACAAATGCACTGGCAAGTTTTCCTACCAAGACTACTGAACACTTGGTGATGCCAGCATATTGTCACTGAGAGGGTTATTTCTCCAGGGTGATAAGAGTTGGTCATGATAGGACCATAAATGGCTTTTCAAGATAGTTAACTAGAAGTGAGGCATCTCTTGGTATCCTGAGGGTGCATGAGTGTAGGGAAACATTCTGTATTAGCTGGATATGTGAGCAAATCCAAGTTGTGCTAACTGCTGATTTTGAGCTGAAGTTTCACAGCCCACATGAAAAAGGGCCAAGAAAGCCAGAAGCATGCGGGCCCCAGAGGAATGAGAAACAACGGCCAAAGACACAGGCTACAGCAGCCTCCAGAAAAACAGGTAAGCAGGAAGATCAAAGAAAAACAACCTGGAGTCAAAGCAAAACAAGGGGCATTCTGAACAGATAGCAATGCACCAACTGTCTGGTTCCTACACAGCTCACCTTAACATTTTACACCAATTAGAGAATTGCACAAGAGTTTGTATCTGGGTGATTTGAGCCAGCTGGTTGGGGCAACAGCTTGTCCCTTAAGTGATTTGGACCAATTGCTTTTGTAATGGGCTGGCCTGAACAGTCTGTTAGAAGGGTATACAAATGCATGTTCATATTCAATGAACTGGCAGTGGCATTGGTATTGCTTGGATCATATTGGTCTGTGTGTGGCTCTGTCCAGGATCTCCCGCTGAGAAGAAGTCCTGTTATACATGAGGGCCAATGGCATCCTGGAGTGCATTATGAAAAGTGTGTCCAGCAGCTCTAAGGAGATTCTTCTCCCACTCTATCCTGGCGAGACCACATCCAGGATACCGTGTCCAATTTTGGGCTCCCCAGTTCCAGTGAGACAAGGACCTGCCAGATAGAGTCCCTTGGAGAGCCATGAAGTAGATTGGGGAACTTTAGCATCTCACCTATGGAGAGATACTGAGAGACTGAGACCTGGGGCTGTTTAGTCTTGAGAAGATAAGACTGATAGGGCATCTGATCGATCTCTGCAAATATCTGAGGGGTGGGTGTCAAGTGGATGGGGCCAATCTCTTTTCAGTGGTGTGCAGTAGTAAGACGAGGTGCAGTGGGTACAAACTTGCACATAGAAGGTTTCACCTCAACATAAGAAGAAACTTCTTTACAGTAAGGGTGAAAGGACACTGGAGCAGGCTGCCCTGAGAGGTTGTGCAGTCTTGTTCTCCAGAGACTTTGAAAACCTGCCTGAATGCATTCCTGTGCAGACTACTCTGGGTGATCCTGCTCTTGGCAGCGGGGGTGGACTCGATGATCTCTGGAGATCCCTTCCAACCTCTAACATTCTGTAATTCTCTGATCTGAAATTTTCTGGTTTTTTCTTTTTTTTTTTTTGCATCTGAACTCTAGACTAGCCTCATGTTTAATTGCATCTGACAGAATATTTGCATAAATTTCCAAAGGTCTTGGTTTTACTGATGACACTTGTAAATCTCACCAGTTAAATGTGAGATGAAGGTCAGATGCTGCTTACCTATCTGGTGGATCTGTGCACAGAGTGACGAATGATCAGCCAGTAATGCTGATATTTATTGCTGTAGAAATGGCTTTAACAGGACAGGAAACAGCAAAAAGGAGATCCTTTCCAACCTCTAATGTTCTATGATTCTGTGATTTCTCTATCAATCTGTAACGATGGAGCTTAAGTGCTCAGCTCTCACGTTTCAACCAGGACACTTCCAAGACCATAGTAAACTGTCTGTGCACAGTAGGTATGCCCAGAATACTATCACTTTGTATATCTTTAGAAATCAAGCCAGTTTGTGATTAGATGGTTTGAACTGAGGAAGGACATGGAACTGTTGGAGGGGGTCGAGAGGAGGGACACGAAGATGCTCAGAGGGCTGGAGCAGCTCTGCGCTGAGGACAGGCTGAGAGAGTTGGGGCTCTGCAGCCTGGAGAANGCCCCCTTCAGATCCTGGAAGGCTACTCTAAGGTCTCCTGGAAGCCTTCTCTTCTCCAGGCTGCAGAGCCCCAACTCTCTCAGCCTGTCCTCAGAGCAGAGCTGCCGCAGCCCTCTGAGCACCTTCGTGGCCTCCTCTGGACCGGTTCCAACACTTCCATGTCCTTCCTGTGCTGGGGGCTCCAGAACTGCACACAGGACTCCAGATAGGGTCTGAGGAGAGCAAAGCAAAGGGGCAGAATCCCCTCCCTCTCCCTGTTGCCCACACTGCTCTCGATGCAGCCCAGCACTCCGTTGCTGTGTGGGCTGCATTCACACTGCAGGCTCATGTTGAGCTTTTCATCACCCCAGATCCCTAGGTCCTTTTCCTCAGGGCTGTTCTCTGGCCATTCTCCACCCAGTCTGTAATAGTTACCAATTATTTTCAACTTGCAATTATCTGACATTGTGGTATGCAAATAAAAGAGCAGAGGAACAGCAGTACTTCAGTTCTTGCATGACAGCTGGAAAATAGACATTTATAACGAATGTTAGATGCATGACCTTTTCAGGATCTCGTTTGCTTATTACGAAACTGAAGGAAAAGAACCTTTTGACACAGTTACTTTGTGCTGTCCAGCAATATGGGGTTGTAAAGATTGCTGAAAATCCAAGGAGAGAGCCATGGACTCAGAATTTCGAAGCACGCTACCATAACTTGTGATATCAATAATAATACCTAGTGTCAATTCATGAATCAAACAGTGTGAAGAATTCTGTAAAGAACTAAGAAGATTTATTTAGTGAAGATTGCTGAAAGAATATGATGTCCATTTTCCAAATTCTAATAAATTTGGCTTGACAGGCTAACTGAAAAGATAGCCTTAGGGAAAAGCATGCTTTCAGGCCATGAGGTTAACTGAGGAAAAGGCAAGTCTAAAACTAAGGCATATGACTTCATGGTACAAAATGTGATTTTACAGAGAACCATTCTGACAGAAAACAAGGAGCTAGAGGGCTAGTGATATAAGAAGATTTTTGTAGGCTCTTCTGTGATCAAACATCCACATGACTATAAAAACTTGGATTGGAATTTGAAATGATAACTTGGGAAATGTATTTGCCATGGTTGTATAGCAGCACTATATATATAAATAAAGTGGTAACCAGATGCAGGTGTGACAAAAGTCCAAGAGCACAATGAAAAGGTTCATTAAGTCTCTGCATATCTGGACCATTTCAAGGCATTTTACTAGCCTCATATGCAGCAGTATGGCAAGGAGGCAAGACTGAGACTTCACCTCTTGAAAAGATCTAGCGCAGATTGCATATGTGCTTATCATCACCCTTCCTTTGTTCACATTAATTGCCATTATTTTCCTTTTTAAGAGATTTGTTCTACTCTATGCTCAGCATAAAGCACAGTCCTTGACTTGAAGTACTTAACACCAGGGAAAAGATATCGAACAGGAACAGTGAGCAAATCTGGGAGAAAACAGTGGCTAACTATTTTAGTTTTAAAATAATACCACTTCTAAAGCTGCCAAAGTTATTCTGAGTGGTGCAAAGAAATGAATCTGGAGGGTTAAATGACAGAAGAGAAGTGACTTGATGAATCTGAGAAGGAGCAAGTGTATGAGGAGTGAGTAGGCTGAACCTGAGGAGATAATCAGATCTTGGAGAAGTAATAGAAGTTAAATTTAGAAATTTTTAAAAGACATAATGTTTAAAAGAAATGTATAAAAGACATAAACACAGAGACTCTAGAAACTGGACATGGATATATTATAAGGAAACACATAGATATCACTGTGAGAAGAACATGCATTTAATATATAAAGTAATGTTCTTTAAAAATATCTATATGTGAAATTGAGCAAACTCTT
>WBNM01032824.1:12000-31281 GCA_013399055.1 Ramphastos sulfuratus | reverse complement strand
TCTTTGGGTCCCTTCCAACCCCTGACATCCTCTGATCTCCTGAAGTAAGAACAGCCTATGACAGATAATGCAGTATATAGCTTAAAACACTTGATCCCATGAAAAGTGATAAATGTAACAAAACACCAGTGAATCCACAGCAATGGATTGTGCATGAAAATATGACAAATGCAGACTCAGGAAGCAGCTGTCCAAACTGGAAGTTGTCATAAAAACAGTCCTTGTCACAGGTGTAATTTCCCATAGAAATCTTCTGGTCACTTTGAAAATGCAGAAACTTCATGTTGCAGTTATTTGTTGTGATTCAGCCTTTGACAGCAACTTAGCATACACTGGAAGAAAAACCAAGCTGTCATCGTCCAACTAGAGATGAGATTTGTTCCTACTATGTCTGCCGTAGTCACGGAAGTAAGGGAGGAGTAAAATACCATAAGGATTGAAACACAAGCTCCTTATAATGGAGGCAGGGGAATAAAAATATTTCACCTCAGAACAGGGGCAGATCAAGCCAGAGTGCCACATGGTCTTCAGCACACCTATCTCTGTGTGAACATGGTGTCAAAAGTATGGTAAATACTGCCACAGACACAACCCTCACAAGTAAAGCAAACAGAGAGAAGAGTGCCTGGAAAGCAGGTGTGACCCTCATGTGAGGAAGTAAAGAACTAAGAGTTGTGGTCAATGAGATAGTGTCTAGTTGGAGGCCTGTATCTAGTGGAGTCCCCTTCAGGAGTCAGTACTGGGACCAGTACTGTTCAGTATGTTCACTGTCAACCAGGATAATGGAACAGAGTGCAATGCCAGCAGGTTTGCTGATGACACCATACCAAGAGGAGTGGCTAACACACTTGAAGGTTGTGCTGCTGTTGAGCAGGACCTGGACAGGCTGGAGAGTTGCGCAGGGAGAAACCTAATGAAATACAACAAGGGCAAGTGTAGAGCCTTGCATCTGGGAAAGAACAACCCCACATACCAGTACCTGTTTGGCACTGACCTGTTGGAAAGCGACTGTGGGGAAAAAGACCTGGAGTACTGGTAGATCACAGGATGACCACGAGCCAGCAATGTGCCCTTGTGGCCAAAAAGCCAATGGCATCCTATGGTGTATTAGAAGGGGTATGGTTAGTAGGTGGAGAGAGGTTCTGCTGCCCCTCTACTCTGCCCTGGTGAGGCCTCATATGGAATATTGTGTCCAGCTCTGGGCCCCTCAGTTCAAGGACTCCCAGGAGCTGCTTGAAAAAAGTCCAATGGAGAGCCACAAAGATGACTAAGGGAGTGGAACACCTCTCTTATGAGGAAAGGCTGAGAGAGATAGGACTCTTTGGCTTAGAGGAGACTGAGGGGTGACCTCAGTCTTGTTTATAAATATGCAAAGAGTGAGTGTTGGCAGGACAGAGCCAGGTCTTCTCAAAGACATCCAATGAAAGGACAAGGGGCCACAGGTGCAAGCTGGAGCATAGGAGGTTCTGCATAAACATAAGGAAGAACTTTTTCACTGAGAGGGTGACAGAGCATTTTAACAGTCTGCCCAGAGAGGTCGTGGAGTCTCCTTTTCTACAGACATGCAAAACCTTCCTGGATGTGCTCCTATGTCACCTACTCCAGGTGATCCTGCTCTGGGAGAGGGGTTTGACTAGATGATCTTTCGAGGTCAATTCCAATCCCCAAACATTATGTGATTCTTTGAGACACCTTTGTTAATCTTCCCTCATTTGAGAAGAGGGTGAGATAAGGGGAAGAAATTGGTGCTGCAACCTCAAGTTAACTTTTTTTATGTCCTGTTTAATTAACTGTTGGATAAAATATGACTTGCTGGCTATCATTTTAAAATGCAAAGTTGCCTTAAGCATAAGCACTTTGATGTTTAAACACTTCAAACGTACGACTGCCCAAAGTACAACATTCTGTCTCCACCAAATAGGATGTCCAGTTCCAACAAAACAAAACTAGGTAAATGCTGACTGGTAAACTGTTTCACACACTCTGCTTATTTTGTCTCATCTACCTTCTATCCCTTGTTCAGCACAGAAAGATGAGGGGTGAGACTCCCAAAATGAGAAACGTCTACTCCTAAAATGAGAAACAGCTCCTCTGCAAAGGAGGCAAATTATGTATCATTCTCCTCTTCACCTGCCCTGAACCTACCTGGCCTTCTTCCTTATGGTCAACACAAACTACATTTTCTGAACTTGACTTACAGTCATGTTTCAGCTTACAGTTCAAGTCCCTACCGAATACCAATTTTTTTTCTTTCTCTAGAAATTTAAAAATACTTCAGATGTTTTTCAGAGAATGAGCAGAAGAGTAAGACACTAGTCTAAAAGTCTCTTAATTAAAACTTTTCATTTTTAACATGTTGTAACTGGTTTTAGACCAGCTAATGACTTCAGTAAAGTCTATTGTCCAAGCATTTTTAATGAAAAAGTGACAGTAGATTGTCCATTATTATTGGAGCTATTAATGTCCTCCTTAGGCAGTTGCCAGGAATAAGTATGTATGAACAGCTTAACAACTACACACTACCTGAGGGCTTACTACTGCATCATCTGTGCCTTTGTCTTACAGCGCGCAGGAAGTGTGACAGTACTTGCTGTGACACACCTTGTCAAGTCTCTGCGACAATAATCCACAAATCCTCAGTTTTATTTATCATCTGAGAGAATGAAGGCCAGAGCGTTGGTGGTTGGGGAACACCCTGAGACTTCTATTCCAAACGTGGTATACCTGACAAGGAAAGACAAAAATGTGGCTCTGAAAACACAGACAATGCACTATTTTGCACTGAGGACCTAACAGGTGTAAGCAGGAAGACATTTACATAAATGCATAAAAGATTTTGCCTTCTCTTTCTTTCAGAAGGTGTGAGATTGGAAAATAAAGAAAATTAATAGCACCTGAAATGTGTAAAAACTATTAAACAATATTCATCTGGCCCACTTCGACTGATGCCAACCTCCCAGGAAAAGCAGATGCAAGAAAACCTCTCACTATTCACTTGATTTTGCTTATCTTCCCGAGTGCTCAAGATACACTGGTTACAATTTCATGAGACAATTTCCTGAAATTAAGGTAGGAAATGAATTATTTTCTCTCAACATGGACTGTAGCACTGTGCTTTCATTTGTGTATTGTCCAAAAGGTATTTCAAGTGCAAAGGTATTTGCATGTCAGTGTACACTAAAAAAGGAGTCCTGTAGAACAGAAAATGTGCTTAAATCTTTAACATGTATTTGTACATACATTAAACATCTCCTCCTCTCCTGTTTCTAAGAACCTGAGAGGCTACTTTGCCTGAATGTTTTCCTTCGTATATGCTGACATTACCAGAAAAAGCTTCCTCATCTGGAAAGATGCAGTAAATCCATAAAAAGACCAAGACAACAATTAAAAAATTACTCAGGGTAGAAACAAACTCAAATGCTAAGCAAAATAGTAGAACCAACTGCAGCAGAGGCATAGACATGACTCAAGAGTCATAAATCAATTTTAATCTAACAACAGAAAGAAGTACTATTTTTCCTGGAAAATAAGAGGGGAAATTGAAAATATTTTGAAATTACTGAAATCTAATAGAACAAAATCTGCAGCTAAGAACTGACAGGAATTTTTCTTCATGCAAACACTACCAATATACTCATATGGCTTCTAACTACTGACTAAACCAAAAAAGTTACTTTCATTTTCAGCAGAAATATTAGGTCTTCTTAACTAATTTTTATTCTTCAGCTGAACGCTCATCTGTAAATAATGAGTTCTTGAAAAATAAATCAAACTGGGTCACTACTCTGGGGATGGGTAATGTGATATTGTGCCTTTTACATCTAGGTTGCCAGTTTAAATCCAGTCCAGGCCAGCAGTAACTGAAGCCTGCTGCTGGATGTTTCTCATCATCTGTTACAGGCTGGCTGACTTAAGTCAATTTTGCAGTGAAATAATAACCTTCGTATACGGTCTTATGAAATTGCTCTGTATAACAGAATTACAGAATGGATGAGGTTGGCAGGGACCTCTGGAGGCCATCTTGTCCAACTCCTCTGAACAAGCAGGGCCCTCAACAGCTAGTCGCCCATGACAGTATCTAGATGACTTTTTAGTACCTCCAAGAAGGAAGATTTTGCAATCTCTCTGAGCAACTTGTGCCAGGGTTTGGTCATCCTCTCTAAAAGTGTTTTTCTGGATGTACAGAGGATACCTGTGTGTGTTTGCAAAAAATACCAACTACTCTGTTTTTTTGCTTGACTCAAGTCCTGTCACTGGGCACCACTAAGAAGACCCCAGATCTGTCTTCTTTGCACCCTCCACTCAAATACTAATTCACATCAATCAGGCAGAACGGTACCAGCTGCCTCAGGCTCCCTTTGTATGTCATATGNAGGCCATCTTGTCCAACTCCTCTGAACAAGCAGGGCCCTCAACAGCTAGTCGCCCATGACAGTATCTAGATGACTTTTTAGTACCTCCAAGAAGGAAGATTTTGCAATCTCTCTGAGCAACTTGTGCCAGGGTTTGGTCATCCTCTCTAAAAGTGTTTTTCTGGATGTACAGAGGATACCTGTGTGTGTTTGCAAAAAATACCAACTACTCTGTTTTTTTGCTTGACTCAAGTCCTGTCACTGGGCACCACTAAGAAGACCCCAGATCTGTCTTCTTTGCACCCTCCACTCAAATACTAATTCACATCAATCAGGCAGAACGGTACCAGCTGCCTCAGGCTCCCTTTGTATGTCATATGCTCCAGTCCTTAAATCATCTTTGTGGCTCTGTGCCAATTTGCTCTAATATGTCCATGTTTCTCTTCTACCGGGGAGCCCACTAGTAGACAAAGTTCCCCAGATATAAGTTTGCAGATGACACCAAGCTGTGTGGCACAGTCGACTTGCTAGAGGGCAGGGATGCCATCCAGAGGGACCTGGACAGGCTGGAGAGGGGGGCCCAAGCCAACCGCATGAAATTCAACATGGCCAAGTGTAAGGTCCTGCACCTGGGTAGGCACAATCCCAAGCACAAATCCAGGCTGGGTGGGGAATGGCTGGAGAGCAGCCCTGAGGAAAAGGACCTTGGGGTCTGGGTTGATTAAAAGCTCAACGTGAGCCTGCAGTGTGCGCATGCAGCCCAGACAGCAACCGAGTCCTGGGCTGCATCAAGAGCAGTGTGGCCAGCAGGGCAAGGGAGGGGATTCTGCCCCTTTACTCTGCTCTCATCAGACCCCACCTGGAGTACTGTGTGCAGTTCTGGAGCCCCCAGCACAGGAAGGACATGGANAGCAGCAGCAGCAGCCAAAACAGCGGCAGGGGAAGATAGCAACAGGGGCAGGCGAAGCGGCGGAAGCAGCAAGGGGAAAGTACAAGCTGTGCTTCCAGACATAAAGCTTTTGATGCTCCAATAAGATTATATTAACTTATCCATTGTTGCCATTCTATGGCCTATCCCCAGAATGTTCGCCTTAGAGCTTCCACCTCCAAGTTTCTCTGAGGTAGGAATCTAACTCAAATGGCCACACCTGTACTAGTGGGAGGTGTCCCTGCCTATGGCAGGGGGTTGGAACTAGATGGTCCTTGAGGTCCCTTCCAACCTTACCATTCTATGATTCTATCTCATCTGTGTTCTGTAAGGACAATGATCACCTCCCTGCACCTGCTGACAACACTCCTATCACAGGCCAGGACATAGTTAACCTTTACCACAAGGGTACGTTGTTGCATCATGTTCCATTTGGTGTCCACCAGGATCACCAGGTGGTTCTCTGCAAAGCTACTTCAGACACAGGTCTCATCAATGCACCTCTCTGAGATAAATTCTACCTCTGAAATACAGGATCTTCATTCAGGTGAGGCACACACTGGGAACACGATACTTGAAGCTGCTAAAAGTAGGCAAAGCTAATATACACAAATGGGAAACACAAATTTATAGATTGCTTTTCAACTGAGCTGGAAAAAACTGAAGCACTGAACACACAGCAAAGCAGTATAAAGAGGCATGATGTTGACATGTACCGAGAAACACGCAGTTCAAATAAGGAAATGCTCTCCTAAGCATCTAGGCTTGCACATTTCCACACCCCTGATACCTTAAGATAATACTTAAAATAAACTGACTTATAGTGGGCTGTCTGCCTGCATAACTAATTGCATTCATGCCCGTGGAACATACATTTCCAGAAATAAAAAAAAAAAGGTAATGTTTCTTTCATTGTGTAATCAGTTAAATTGTAATTAAGTATCATACTACACTTTTGCTTCAAGGTATATCACTTTACTACTTTGATGTTACTCTTATTTTACCATGTAATGTGTATCTTCTCTCCATTTCCGAAGATACTTCTAAGGTATTTGAATGAGTTCTTATTTTACATTCAAGACAGACCACAGTGGACCTTCTCTACAGGAGACATTCCTGCCTCCTTGCCTCTGCTATAAAAAGGGTTTTTGTGGAACTTGTAACACAAGGCCGCATTTATTGAGCTAAATTATCTCTTTATTAGGAAAGCATCAACACAACATTCTCCAAAATTACTGGAATTTTATTTGCCTCAGGCTTATGACTTGCAACCAAAGACATTGTGCAAAGAAAGCAAAGATTAAGTACACTTTAGGGAAAAGGTGATAATCCACATTGGTAACATAGAAGATCAGTCTGATAAAAGAAGCCATCCATTACACTATATAGATTGCAATATTCAATAGCATTTTTAACTCAACTTTTTTTAATTGAGGGAAAAAAAAAAGTTAAGCAAAGTTTACAGTAGACATAAATCTGATACAATTCAAGAAGCATTTTTCTGAAGATCATCAAGCATAAAGCAGAAAAACATATATGGGACAAGGTGGATGAAGCCTAACTACTGTACATTTAAAAGCTCTTAAACAAAGTTGCATATATGTACCACAGTGTAAAAAACCAATGCAGAACAAACAAAAACTTTTAAAACTGCCTGATGAAAAATAAAATAATCAGTGGCTTTTCATGGCTTCTTCTGCTTATCAATGCTACAAAAGACATTTTTGTGTGTGTCTTTCTGGTGCCACTGAAAAAAAAAACCATCAAATGATAAAACCAGGCACAATCAAAGCATAACAAGTTAAAACTAGACCATAGAAATATACTATCTATCCCCATTTTTCATCAAAAGCTTTTTGATGTTTGTTTTGTTTTTTTAAATCCTTTGAGGCCTGTCTGGTCAGAATATGTTACATTTTCTTCCTTTTTTACACTATGATATCATATGTTTGTCTGGCACTATCCTAAAGCTAATTTATAGAGAATGAGAATACAGAAACAACTCGATGTCTATTTGACAAAACGAATTAACTGGGTGTAAAATAGGAGAAGGGAGAAGAGAAGGGGAAGGGGTCAGTTCTGCCAAGAAAATAAACCCTATGGATCACTCATCATCACTTCCGCTTGCTTCCGACTGGTCCTAGAGGTAAGAGACACAAGACAAGTCAGAAATTCTTTGCGAAGTACTCTAGAGAATTTGTTAAAGAAGGAAATAAAAGAAGTGAAAGGAAGAAAGATGACAAACTGATAAATCAAGATAGCCTTAAGATACTACGTTATCTAATGTTTTTCTTCCACAACATTTCATTTAATTGCTGTAGACTTCTATAAAGAAGGGAAGACACAAAGGAAACACCAGTTGTTTCTTTCTATCCAGGTATTTAAAATACAGTGGGAAGAGGTCTGTTTTCATTTGATGCAATAGTAGAAGCATCCACCAGGGAAAAAAAACAACCACCAACCAACCAACCAAAACAAAACAAAAACCCAAACCCGAACAGCCCCAAAATAATCAAGCTAAGTTTTTCATCCGTGGATGAAAGCAAACAGACCATGAGGGTTAAAGATTCAATGAAAGCAGAAAAATCTCCGAGAAATAAGCTCCAAACTTCTTCTTGTCCATCGGCACTGGGACCATACCTCGTAAGCACACCCAGATACAGTTAACACCCTTGCCCAACTCTCTCATGATGATCAGTACAGATTAAAAACATGCTTAAGCATGAGTGGTTGAGAATTCTGACAGCAAGCAGGACAGGGCAGAGATGCAGTCACTGCAACCACTTCCACAGTCTCAGTGAACAAAACTTACATTTTCATCTTGATCCTCATCACTATCATCATCACTCACGACAGGCTTGGCTTTTGCTCGGCTTTGCCTCTTCTTTCCTTTTCCTTTCTCCCGACTTTTTTCATCCTTCTTACTGAGCTTTATTTTGACTTTCACTGATTTTGCTATAAGAAGTTTAACAGTACACATGAATGTAACTTTCACTAATAAACTTTTAAATGCTGTCTCTGTTCACAGAAATTCACCCCTAGTAGCAGCCTGGTATTTATCGGGACTGTTGAACAATGAAGCAGAGGTGTCTGCTTTTCTTTTTTTTTCTCTACAGGTTTATAGTTTTAACAGTAACTTGTATTAACTTATAAAGAGTTAATTAACTATATTTTTATGTTTCATTAATTTAAATTCACTATGTGCATATTCTTTTTTTTTTCCCCAGAAAGCACAGTGTCTACAGGCAGTCTATGATCCCATGAGATTCTATGATACATGTTCTTACTTGCACAGAGAGTTCTTTTTTTTTTTTTTTTAAACTACAAAAATGCTATGGGAAGGTGACTGGCAAGTTTTCACCTGACGTGATTCTGAAGAGTATGTTAAATTCCTGATTTTCCTGATTCCTGACTTTCCACTTATTTCAAATGAACTGCTAAAGTTGTAAGCTCTGCTTGTGATCTACATAGAGGAGTAGCTCAAGACCAGGTACTATGTTTTCTGTAATCAGACACATGGGTAGCTGCAGAGTATAGGTAGATGTATTGAGTGGCAGAAAATGGACATGTATCATGTTTCCAAGCCTGCAGGGACTGAATGAGTGTCACCTTCTGCTCCTGAAACAACCAGACTTTCACTTAGTTCCTGTCAAACTGAGGCAATGAGTTTTGCATGTCACAATTATTCTTCAAGTTTGAGGGTGCATGGATAAAGACTGTTTCTAGCCTTTCCAGGCAATTCTATTTGCAAATAAATGTGAACAGGATGAGAAAGCTTTATAAACACATGGGCAGTCAGATCTGCTTTCACAAAGCACCTGTGATTTTATATTCTTAAGAGGTATAGCCAGAACATATAGCCAAAAACCTTCAGCTGAATTAACAACCAAAGGAGTAAACTTAATAAGAAGTTCCTTTCACCAACAGAAAACAGGTCTCCATGAGAAACTAGAAAAGCTCCCCTTTTGCCCCAAGATGTACTTTTTTCAGTATTTAGCAGGGGACTCACATTCTGATTCTGATTCTTCTTCTTCCTCATCATCTTCATCATCATTGCTTTCATCCTCACTTTCTTCTTCTTTGGCAATCTTCTGTCGAGCACTTTTGAACACAGACTGAAGAACAATGGAATCCTCATAGATCTACAGTATGAATACAGACATGTCAAAACTGTGAAGTCAAGCAATATCAAAAATTCACAGTCCCTAATTTCCAGTGAAAATCCACAGTGCATTTTCAAATACTGAGCAACACCAGTCATATGAATTTTACAAGAAATGCCAACATTAATTTTTCATGCTCTAAATGAAAAATTTGTCAACAGTGGGCCACAAAAATTCAACTGGTAAAATGTATTACTTCTAAATTGTCCAGTTAGTGTTTTTCTTGTTACTCTTATTATTACAGGAACTATTGCACATTTTCACTATATTCTAACTGTCTTGAAAACTGTCAAAACAAAGGACTTCAGCAGTAAGTATCTTAATCGTAAAATGGGCTACAGTCTAGCGATACAGTTGTTAATGACAAATGGCTAACCCTTGTGTTAATTATCCTTAGTTTTTTCCTGAAATCTGAAGTGGCTACAAGGAAAATAATTTAGGCCATGCAGATCATTCCTTCTTTCCTCTCAGATCTAAAAAGACTTGTTCTAAACAGTACCTGCTCTCAAGTATTTTGTAGCCTGCTAAGTTATCTTGAATTTTCTCTTTAAACTGTCAAGCAGAAAGAGACCCTTAAGAGGACTACATTTGACTTTTAACGCATTTCTCAGACACAGTAAAAACCTTGCCTTGCTGAGTGCCCATCCTTCCAAAACAATCACCTTAACAAATGTTAAGTTTTGTAAGTTTTCTTTTGTCAAACCTCAGAGGTCAAGCACTGGACAGTTCAGCAGCAGACAATTAAGAATACTTAACATTAAAGTATAGAGTCATATGTACAAACATAGAGTATTTGTATTTATCACCATCATTATCACTTGAACTACCTAGGCTGTCATACAACTCCTCTGGCTAAACGACACACTTCCTTGTACAAAAAAACACAGAGTACTTGTGAGAAAGATAATGGAAGAATTTTTGGCTGCCATTATACATTTTGAGTGTGAAAAATGATAAAATTGCAGTTTCAGCAAAACTAATCGGTAATTTTGTTTCAGAATACTTTATGTGAAATACATATGTCTTTTTTTCAACCTGCCTGCCAAGTCTTTTTTATAAAAAATTGTCTCTCACTGCAGATTGTTCTCCATTTTGCAAATACTGCTCTGCTCTTTGTTACAAGATATTTCACTGTTCTTGACCATGGTAAAATTCCTTGATACACGTACAATGATCAGGAATGTTTTAAAAAGGCTTTTCTCCTATTTTCTTATGACATTGGTGGGCTGGGACCCCACAGCTTCTTCCTTCCTTGAAGTCCAATAACTACTGATTTTTCATGAACAGGCCTAGCAACCTCCATTGTTCTTAGGAAGGGTTTTTTTAAGTAACTTGGCTGTCCTTTCTCAGACCCAACATTTTTCTAATACAAAAAGGGCTAAGAACATACACAACATTACAATTGTTTAATGCCAGTCATCACATATTTAACATGTAATTGTGAACCAAACTTTATGTTGGAATTTCCTAGCAGAACAAAGAATTTTTAAAAATTAGTTTAACTTTCTTAATGTTGAATTACTTGGGGCTGCTTTGGGGAAGGATGTGTAAAGAAAAGCTTTTTTATTTTGACCAAAATCCAATTCTAACAAGTTCCAAAAAATCAAACAGCAATGACAGTCGCATTTCCTTCAAAAACAGAGAAGAAATGACAACAGAACTGCATGATGAATGACAATATTAATAACAAGCCTTCATTTAAATAGATACATAAAATTTTTAACCCTTTACATGTCTGTGTTTAATTTGACCATTATAACATGAAATACTTTTCAAATTGCTGACAACAAAAGCTGCAAAACACTATGTCTGTCTCTCCTTGAAAACCTCTCATAAGGTTCCAGCCCAGATGGAACTGCTCGCTTCCAAGGAAAAGCAGCAGGCATCAGAAACGACAGGCAGAATTAGACATGGTCACCATGTACTTAAATAACTGCCTGAGTTTGTCTTTTTGGTTGTGGGTGCACACAGAAATAATATTTTTTTAATAAAGTGAACTGGTACATCAGAGCAAAGGTGGACCGAAACTACAACAAGAACTGGAGCACTGCTGCAGAAGTGTCCTGCAATTCACTGTAAATTGAAACAAATGGTATAAGAATTTACCAGAAAGAAACCTAAAAAAATTTTAGGTATGAGTTATTTGGGCATAATGCTATAAAAAGTAATACTTGTTCTGGTAATTGATGTTGGTACACTGGAATGGAAAGTAACATTGCAACACTCTGATACGGGTTGGGTTATTTCCAAAAAGAGCATCAATATCTACTGAACATTTCTACCCATTCAGGATTATTCCTGTAAATTGTACCACCTCTGCTTAGCAAGACATTGGTTTCCCATTAGCAATTCAAGTCATTCTGATGAGAATAATTTTATTGCTTTTCCCATTTAGCTACTGATTTTCATTCATCTCTTTCTATCTCCTCTACTAACTCCTTAACATTTACTAAAGCCTTTTTGGTATGAGCCTTCCTTATTTATTTATTTAAAATTTGTTAGTATTGTATATTTATAGCTGTTTCATTGCTACATGCCTAAGGAATAAACTAGCAATTCATATTTCAGCATATTTCAATATGTTGTCCCATGTTCCATGTCATCATTAATCTTCTTATTAAAGTATTTTTAGCTGATTTATTTATAGGTTGTTTGAACATAACTGAAAGCAGTAAAAATGCTGCATGTATGTATTATAGAAAATATCTTCTGTCTCCAGATAGCAAAAATAATCACAAAATAAGAAGCTGTATTCAACAATCCTTTATAATTAACTGCATGCTCATTTTAATTTTTAATTATCAAAATTTAATATAAACTCCCCAATTTAGCGAAGGATCGTCTGAGCTGTTTAGGGATTTGAAGGATGCATTAGTATTGGCGGCAGTGGCCTTCAGATTACTTTCAGTAAAATTTCTTTTAATGTATTTTTTATCCTCTCACATGTTACAGGAGTTGTCTTCATGTTCTTTGTTTCAATCTAATACTGTGTTTTCATGACACTATTCAGACCTCACCTATAAAAGTAATCATCCACTTTCTCAACAGGTTCTGGCCAATCTGATCTGGTTGAGGATGCACCTGCTTACTGCAGAAGGGGTTGGACTAGCTGACCTTTGGAGATTCCTTCTAACCCAGACTATTCTGATTCCTATGTTTCACTGCATTGTGAGACAACATATTTATCTGTCATGTAGATTTTGTCTTCTTTCCTTTTTGCGTCAATGTCCTATTCTGAATTCACAGGCCTGAGCGTATTCATATCTGTGACACACCTGTGTGAGATGAGAAATTCTGCCTCCTAAATCTCTGAGACTCATCTGGGATTTGTTATTGTTACTGCCTCTTAAAGTAGACACTGATTTTTCAACATGAACAAAACCCAAACCAAAATAACAATAAAAAATTTACCAGAGTGTCCAGAGTATCATATATAAAGCCTCATACACAAAGGACAAACCCTGAATTTCCATCTTCCATCAGCAGAACTGAAGAGTTTGCTATGACACATTTCCATCCCACCCGAGGCTCTACTGTTAACATCTGCGCCTTGTATCATGTACTGTGGCAAACCCATGCTGATGTATCACTCCACATGCACAGCCTTGTACCATAGATTCAAACAGTTTTACAGCAGCTCGGAACTACACACAGATCAGAAAAAAGGGATCTCAGAATGAAGAGCCAAACCCAGTTTCTCCGCATGCAGACATTGCAGGCTGTGTCCAGTGAATTCTGGACGATTCTAAGAATATGGGAATTCTTCAGAGTAAGAATTGAAACACATGGTCTATACACACAATATAACAATCTCCAACCACTGAAAACATTAGGTAGAGGAAACCTGTATGTTTAACATAGAATGGTTCATTCAGACCTGTGATCCCTCCAAATTGAACGTCTGAGCATTGTGACACAGTAACATGACGTCTTTCTCCAAGTCTCCAAGACTCCGATACTTATGGTTGCGAATTCTCTCCTGTTGCATTTGTTGAGGAAATGAAGTATGGATTGGCAGTGGTTCAGAAAGAAAAACAGCAGACAGGACACTAAATTAATATTTGATTTCGACACATTATAAATTTTTAAAAAATTTTACCTAATTATCAAATCAGCTACCTGTTTAAAACAAACAGAAGTCTTAAAATGTATTGTTAACATAAAAAAACACAGCAGGGTAATAGAGTAAAAAATTCAGCAGAACAGAAAGGACAACAGCAACAGAAATGGAGCTCATTCAAAGAGCTCTTTCTTCTTTGTATCACAAAAACAAAATAAGCTATGTTGTTAATGAAAAGTCGTAGTCACAACATCACCTAACATGAAAAAATTTGCTTAAACCTCCTCTGTCGAACTGCAACCGGATCTGACCTCACTGTTACAAGATGTGGTGCTAGCCTAGGGATGACTGTTTTCCCCTGGAACTGCTAAAATCTTGCACAAACTGTGCTTTTACCAAAGATGTGCTTGCAGTAGATTGGCAGTCAGGTCTTTGCACAAAAAATGATGAAATGTGTTTTCTCTAAAACTCTTTGAATCTCTGAAAGTGTCATTCATGTCATATTGCTGCATTTTGATTGGCATTTGAAATGACAGTGGTAAACTGCAATATACATTGAAATAGAATTCCTAACAAGGTGTGTAACAATGTTTAACATCTAAACCTCAAATACAGGTAAATGCAATATTCATGTTGTTGTAATTATAGTGATGTATTCATGGTCACCTTTCTGTAATATAAAAAGAAACTGAGGAATCTTTACTTCCAAAAAACGTTCATACCTTTATCTTTTTAAAGTCCACTGGTTTCCTAATCAATTCATAATACTCCGGTAATTCTTTTCTAGATGGAAGCTGAATGAAGACTTCGCTTAGCTGCCGTCCTGAACTGTTGATGAGAACAAACTTATAATGCAACTTTCTCTCAAAAAAACACACACAGACATACACAATCTAATTGTAACTAAAATAAAAAAAGGAAAAAAAAATCCAGTAGATTTTTCCTCTCCAAGAATAGGAAATTGAACTCTGCTCTGTTTTTTTTTTAATTTGGTACAGATAATTAGTTTACAATTTAATACATACCCTTTGTGCTGCTGTCCTAACACATCAACATCATCACAGGATTGTATGTGTAGGAGGCTTTACGGAAGCAGGACTGGGATTTGTGTCTGAATTCTGCAGTGGTTTGTTGAGCACAGTCTTATCCTTTTCTCCTTCTGGTATAAGTTTATTTTCTTTTTTGGTCAGGTCATTTAATACTTGAATTTACCTCCTTATCATAACAAACCGTTTTCCCATACTGATTTCCTAAATTCCAGATGCTAATTACTTTCAGGGTGATTACATGTTACAACCACAAAAAAATCCAAACTTCCATTAATGACTTAGGTTTCTAGGAAGATCATTTTAAGTCCATTGAAAAAGCACTGCTGCTGATTGTACTTCTTCAGTCATCTGAAATAATGAGTTAACTAAAAGTCTTTCATACTCTAGGAACACTGCCATCACTTCCAAGTGTTCTGAATTGCTAAGATTTCCACATTTCCCATTATTCATCCTTTATTAATAGCTATTTTGACATTTCCAAATAAAGGCTTTTTTTCAATTGTGGCATCTTAAATAATACATGGTTATAAACCACCTAAAGAGGAAATGTGTTCTAATTCATTGTGCATAGCAACTACAAGTATTTCTCAACCCATATTCACGTATTTCCTTCTCTCAAAATCACTCCAAAAGAGCTCTCTTCTCTCATTCACATCTTCACAAGAGCTGGTCAAGAAGCCCGTTTCCATTTGACTTTCTCTCTTGCAGTCACCTTTCACAGTGTTGTGGTGCTCAATAGATATGTTAAGCTAATTCTGAAATTAAGGTAAACTGAGACAATTCAGCCATGGATAATAAGGATGATAGTAAGTCCAGAACAGCTCACCCCTTCATGAAAAGTCACGCAAGTCTACTGGATCTTAAGCATTTCTTAAAGCCTGAAATAGCATGAGAATTTCAGAAGATGCTACTTTTTGTGACGGACACGAGAGACAAGCAAACAAACAGGAATAAACAGAATTTAGTTTCCTAAGTAGCTGTTTCTCACGTAATCCAAAATTTCTTACTATACTCTGTTTAGTTCTGAACATTGCTGCTCATTATCCATCCTGCATCAGAGAGGATATCACAAATATTCTAATCACTGCTTGCTAACCAGTGCTGTTTAACCAGTATCGTGGGCACCAACTGTGTTTTTTTTTCCATCCAACGCAAAAGCTTCTTTCTCACCCTGACAACTTCTGTCTGATTTGCAGCAGCAGAAGCCACTCCCCTTGCCTGCTTTAGCACTAACTGCCAGGCTGCCTCCTAGATTACAAGACTACAGCACATGCGCAAAGGCTCTTCAGGGTGTTGCTGCTGCACAGTGAAAAAGGTGGCTTTCCGTGTATCTCTGTCAGGCATGCTGAGAGTGAAACCTAACACATACAATTATTGGAGTAGATACTCAACAGACCACCTCACGTTCCAGCCTGTTAATAGTAATGTCACACAGAAATTTGAAACAGAAGTCATTTATTTGGGAAACACCCTGTCACAGAAATAAGAGGAAATCACGAAATGACCAGGTAATTGTCAATCATCTTACATTGCTCTCTTGACAGAAAGAATTATGAAACTCAGGCCACTGAAACTCCCACCTTCTTTGGTACCGATTTACACCACAGAGACAAATCCATTGCTTTTGTATTTCCTCTGTTGAAGTGGGAGGTGTTTATACCATGCATTTGAAGGCACCAATACCGCCAATGATCTATGTGACTATGTCATGTCACATGACAAAAATGGTCTTCAACTCAGACTGCCTTCTCAAAGGGGAAGCAACACAAGCAAAATCAACGCATTAACTGCACTATATACAACTGACTAAACGTGTTTCTACTTCTTTGCAAATTGAAGATTGTGGAGGGTTTTTTGTTAATAAAAAGAAGCACTGAACACAGCCACAACTGAGATCAATGAAATTTACTCTGAACCTATAGAGCAGTAACTACTCAAAGAAATCAGCTCTCTGGTGCCCAATGGTGTCCTAAAATTTAAGTTAGGGTTAGCGTAGTCTCATCTGTAAATTGAGAAAAAAAAAAGTGAAGCAGGTTCTGCATCTGCAAAATGTTCAGATTTCTTAAGAGCATTATGAAGAAGCCCAGGGGCAATCCAGCCATTTATTATGTGATCAGTGGTCACCTTGTATATGCAAGACACAGGTGTTGAGGAAAACCAAAGCCAAGCAACATGCTGGTTGTACCATCACACAGCATACTGCAACGTACCTTCCTCTGGGAATCATACTAGGGCTTCTATCTTTTTTTCTGTTATGTCCTACTTTGCTACATCATTGACTTCACCAACTTAATTTAGCAAACCTGTGCAACATGCTCAATGGGGCAGGGAGAGGGGTTTTGGGTGTACTGTCACAATGATATACATACAAACTCATACTTCAAAATACGTGAAAGCTGCTTTCAGAACTGTGCAGCATGAATCTGGATTTGTTATGCAGAAGGGCTGAGTTATTGCTGTTTTAAACTTCAGCAGTTTTCTTTTAAAAGAAATACATACTTGAGAAAAATTACAAAATCACTGATGGTAGTCTTGCTTCAGCTACATTTCAGATTCTAACAAGAAATAGAATGATAAAAGGAAACATACTAATAATCTAATTTTGATAAAATTTTTAAACATGCTAGGATATTTGTGTACTATTAAAAAAAACTCTGATTATTTTTATCGTTTTATCTCATGGATATGTATTTTTTTCTCTTTTCACGTATGTGCCACCACCCTTACATTATCTTTGATATTAAAGATATAACAGTAGTAAATTATTAAACAGCAGTATCTTATTTTCCTAGTTCCCGCCAGCTGCAATTTTTTATTAAACTAAGAATTCCATAGAAAATCTTCATGCTTTTGCTGGATGTAATTAATTAGTGAGAATCATTCAAGGCCATGAAATTAAAGGAAAAAAACCAAAAACACTAAGGGCATGAAATAGCAACAGACAGAAGAATACTGTGTGATCTTGTCTACTGAGACCAATACCAGCTTATCCTACCATTTTTATTGAACCTCCTCTCACAAAGAAATGCTGTATTCTGCTCCGTTTGTATATGTACATCTACACTGTAAATAAATGTGACCTCTTCTTACATAATCTCAAATGGTTGTGTTGTGGACATAATAGGAGGAAATCAGTAATTTCAAGGAGTAAATTCTTGATTTTAATTCCTGTCTCCACTTTTGTAATTACAAAATAATAACAACCAGAACATAAAAATCATGTGCAGGGAAAGAAAAAAAAAAATCCACTTATTGTTGCCTAGCAACTAGCAGGACACGTGCTGAAGGGAAGAAGGACCAGAATACATTAAAAGACCCAACTGTGAAAGAATTGTGACAGTTCACTGCTACTACATCAGCTCAACATGCTAATCCTATGCATGCTCACACAAAAAGTACCTGCATGCTGTGTGAGTTAAAAAACACTAATACTGCCCACATTAAAAAAAAAAAATATTTTTGCTTTGATAAATTTTGTGCTCAGTGTCTCTGGTTTTCTCTTATTTTTGTCAAACTGCTTATAAGGCGCACAGAAGCATTTAGTCAGTGGGTGGACTTATGTGCTCATTTTTACAAGGCTCCTTTTTGTATCTGTTTTCCCTGGCAGTATGAGGCCAGAACAGGTCACTGGTCCTGTCCTGATCATTGAAATGGAAGTGGGGGAAAATATTTGGAAATATAGATTCCTGGTTTTGACATAGGGCTATGAAGTCCGTAACTTTGGCTTGACTATAAATAAGAATTATCTGGTTTGCATGTTTTCAAACTTAAGACTACCAATTGGCATAATTAATTACTACTTAAATTAGCAATAGCTAATTACATTACTTACCATTTTACAACAGTTAAAAACTGTCAACTTGAAAGAACAGCTGGAAATAGTCTAAAATCCAGTTCACATACAAAGAAAAACACTCTTTCCCTGAGTTATGTCCTGTCAAAATTACAATACTATGGGCAAGAATTCAAACATTTTTGGCTTTAATGATGCAGTGATGAAAATACTAAGCATCACAGGCACAAATGGTAAGACCACAGAGGAAGTCTACTGCCAAGCAGGAAACAGAGTAAGGGCACAATAACTGCATCCTCCATTTTTTTTTATCTGCTTTATTAAAATGTGGTCAACAGTCAGGAAGGCTTTGTGAAATTAACTAGTACATCATACAAGTCCTTTAAGCCTCACAACAAGAGCAGAGTGCAGGTTGCTCACCAATAAAAGTCACTGTATGTAACAGAGCTATTAGTGTCATGGGACTCTTGAAGTCAGCTGCTGCTATCTAAATAAAACTAATACAAACTAGCAGTAGCATCAAGCTGGCACCTTGACAGGAAACATGGGACTCTGATGCAAGGCAAAAGAGGAGAGTGGATGTGTAGTCAAACTGGAGGATTACAAGGTATGAAGTATCATTCCCTTTCTCCACTAAATTTTAACAATCAAGAAATCGAAACTACACTTGGAGTTTGTCTTCCTCTGAAATAAAAAATAAAGGAAAATACTCAAAAGAGGAAAATTATAGTTTGGAGGACTAAGCCTGCATATGTATGATGCAAAATCAACAGCTGGGGCTCAAATTTGGCATACACATTCCTTATTCTGGGAAGAACATTCATCTACAGTAAAATTATCCCTGTTTTCAAAATGTAAAATCATTTAAACTGGTCATATAAATTATTCTGGCCTTCTGAAAACACGACATAAGTGTTCCACGTATTATTCTATGAT
>WBNM01032824.1:0-11982 GCA_013399055.1 Ramphastos sulfuratus | reverse complement strand
CCACTTCTATAGAAGACAGGTTAGAAATGGGGGGGGGGGGGGGGTAAGGTGTGACAATAACGCAGGATTGATGCATTTCAACTTGGTCTCTCCTAAGCATGTGTAAAGACCTCTAAATCTTAGTTTAAGAAATAAGTGGGACAAAATCCCATATTTCAATGTATCACTGCAAATGGAGTCTGCAAAGATGGAATGTTTTACACTGCAGACTTGGATCAACTGTCTAACTGGAAAAGTGCTGCCTAGCCTAGGGCTTTGGCATTGTTAATAACCATGTATCACTTTTTTTAACCAAGGGACAAAGCCCAAATCTATAGGTATTTCTGCCCCACTATTGTATTTGGGAAGCTTCTAGAACTCTCTGTTAACAACACAAAACGTATTCATGAATGTTTACACTGGTGATCTCTGTGTCATCTCCACACTTGTATTTTATGTATTTCTACACTTGTCCTATGTTAAGGCTTTCTTTCTCTTCCAGGTGAATTTACTGAAAGTAATCATCTTCCCCTCTAGGAATTTTGTTGTCTTTGGGGTCTTTGGACAAACAAGCCAACCTGAAAGATTCTCCCATGTTATTATTGAAATAATAATTTATACTTGTCTCAGTGTAAACTATTCTTTCTTGAATGGAAAAGTATTTGAGTACTATACATAACAACTCAAAAGCATTAATGGTGCCATATATAATGGCATACACATAATGAGGATTGCCTCATCCACACAGTCAGCATATAAGGGCCAGACTCTTGTCTTATAGCTGAAATACACTGATGGTTCATAATTAGCTTTGGTCAATTATATTAGTACCTAGGTCATTCTTCTTCTGGCAGTTCCACATGATTTTCCAGCTCAAAGAAATGCTTTGAACTTTCAGTCTGCAAGTACCCACTTTGAGGTACTACATTTCATGCAAGTTCTTTTACACCTGACTTAACTGTGTTCAGTCCCCCACCAATATCATACTTAAAAACTTTATTTTGGCTATTTTTTTAATATATATCATTAATATATTATGATCTATGCCATCGTCAATTCTTCAAGAGTTTTTGTGGCATCTTCTTTCCAGTTTAATAGTCTCTCTTTTAGAAGTGTCTTCAGTTTGGTCTTTTTCTTTTTTTTTTTTTCCCCACTCAGATTAGCAAGTTTACCATTAGATCTTTAATTTATTTCATATTAGCTTATAATTTTTCTGTAGTACCCTAGCAAAAGCTTTTCCAAAATCAAGGAATTAGAATGGTTTGAGTTGGAAGAAACCTCTGAAGGTAATCTAGCCCAATCTCCCTTCCACAGGGGTGCAGGGAAATCTTCCTCTAGAAGAGATGATCATCTTGCTTTTGCTTCATTGCAGATCTATTCTCCACTCTAAGCACTTATAGATGAAACCTAGGTTAACTCAGGTTTGCCTATGATGGCAAAGGAGTATAGAAGAGAAAAAAAAAAAAAGACTGCATTTATAGTACTGCTCTAGATCTACAGCACTGCTTTGTAGCTGAAGTTGGCAATTTGGTTTACGGGTTGATACTTAAGAGCTGACTAACAGAAGTGGGGATGTAGTTTAAAAAAGCAGCAGTGAATTCAACATGCATTTTTACTTAATGATTTGGAGCACTTACCCCACAGATCTTCGAAATGAGGTACAACTTCAAGATTAATAAATAAAAGTAAAAGTATGACGAAGAAATGCCAATCAACATAAAGAAAAGCTTAAGGTACATCACCCAATACTGGAATCCAAAGCATAGCATTCCTGCAAGAAGCAAGTATTTGCAACTTGACAAAGACCTCAACAGTTCCCTTTTTTCTTTCGTTTGTTTGTTTGTTTTGTTGTTTTTTGGTTTGTTTTTTTATATTTTCTGTATTACATGGAAGTTATCCCAGTTACCAGAATCCCAGGAAACTAATGAAGTTAGGTTGCCAGTAAAGTAAAATCTCAACACAAACACTACAGTTTTCTGTCCTTGAATTTGTTACTAGTTCTCTGTTCTCTAGAAAGATGCAAAAAACCTCAGCTTGCAGCTATTGCTCTGTAACAATGTTTAAGCTTCATTAATGGAATTAGAATGTTAATGGAATGTCTCATTAAAACTAGTACCAGATTGGATTGTGGGATGGGAATAAAAGGAAATACAGGAAATGCTACGCAGTACTGGACAAGAGAGGAAGAATCTAAAGAACGAGCTTGCATTTACACTGAGGACATGACAGACAAATAGTAATTTGACCTCACTACTAACTTCCAGTGTCTTGCATATTTGTTAACCATGGTTTGCAAGTAGCTGGGTATCTACCTCTGAATTTCCTTTTCAAAGAATCAAACGCTGCATTTCACTATGCTGAAGATTTACAGAATGTTTACCTCAGATATCTACTTCAAATATTCCTAATTTGTCTATCATTATTCTGAGTTTCATATAATAATTACTTAGCTCAAACTTTAGTTTACTAGAGCTAACTGCTTGTATTATTGTAGGCTCTAGCTTCCTAGACACAAGAACTCAGCCAACTTTGTTGAATGCTGTTTAAATAAGAAAGAAAAGGATTGTACTTGTTCCCAAATGTCTACAACAAAAGTCAAATGCAAGGCAGTTAGGGAATATTTGGAGAATCCTTCCCTCCATCAACATTATACAAGTTGACCACACGAATGTAGCCTGTTGGTACTCTAGATTTTTGTGGGCATCGTGGAAAAATGTGTTGGTTTGTTTGTGGTTTTTTTTAAGAATTATTTTAACAATAGGAAGTGCTTCACTATTCACAAGGAGCTCTTAAAAGCAAGGGAGATAATGCACATAAATTTTTTAGTTTTGTAATGCGTTACATTTTTTTTTCTGATGGCTTACTAACTGCAGCAGAACTAAGTGAACACTGCAAAATTGGTTTTAGCAAAGTAACTCAGGTCAAAATCAATGAAGTTTTCGATGATTATCACTTGACCATCTTTAGGGACCCAAATAGCTCTCGTAGTCTGGATCAGCCCACTGGACTTCCAAAGAACAGAGATGTAACATCTTTTAGTACTGAAAATTTAAACACAAAGATGATTTCGAGTGTTCAAATGCTAGATAGATGGAAAAACTCTTTGTCCTCTAGATGAAGTTCGTCCCCTACTTTTCTTCTAATTAACCTGTCCCTCTGTACTTGCCCAATTCCCTTCACATACACAAAAGACCATCAACAAACATGAACAGACATGAACCCCTAACAAAGCTGAATGGTTCCAAAGGGTTCCAATGTTCAAAAGCCACTTAATTCTAAAGCTGGAAACCCTGAAAAGCTGTGAAATAACCTTAACTCCAGAAATTTTAAGATATTAATGTTTTCTGATGTCTAAATTTGCAATTCTGTTCTGTCCCAGCTTTCACAGATTGGGCGGTTTGATGATAGCTTACAAAAAAATCAGAATATAGGAAGCTTGAACTCTTCTGCATAGCTCAGAGAGAAGAGCTCAGTTCAACAGGCATTTTTAACTCCCAGCAGAATAAAACTCCATCTACTTGTTAATGGAACCAACACTGCCTTGTATAAATGTGGACTTCCGGGTGAGGGAGGTAAGCCTTGTTGCTACATAATAGAACGGTTGTTAAGTTGTCTGACAAAGATCAGGTATGAATCTCCTGGCACACAAGCAACAGGCAAAAATCTTTAACTTTCTTTGTAACTATCATTAATGACAGTAGCTGTCCTCTAGTGAAGGATAAAGGAAGTAACTTTACTTGCTATTTTAAAAATGAGAGGTGCTTGACTTTAGGAGACAGTTCAAAGCCTGGGATCCAAAATCAAGAGATGCTCCTGTGCAGCCCTGACTGGAATACCTGAATAGGATTTTTCCTTCAACTAACAGCTATTCTGTTAGTTAAGAGTCACAGCCAGCTGCATACACTCATAACATGAGCCCTAAGTCTTTTGAGCAGTCTTTCAGATCATGGTCAGACCCATATATAAATCTGTAGCCACACAGTTGACTAATAACACACACTGCACCACTAAAGAGAAGGAAAACCCTGCTCAAGCTAAGTGTTCTTAGGTACAGCTCCTGAGAAGAATGATTTAATTTCTAAGCCAGCATCTTGTTTTTGTATTTGTGTTTCAACAGCTTTCTATCAGATGAGTCTTCCACAAACCCTCTGCAAAGAGTGAGACTCACAGGATCAGAAATGTTGTGTCAGCAAGTCCTCCTATAAGAGCGACTACAAAAATGAAGCTGCTAAAAAACAAAGAGATGAACCGAAAAGGGAGAGATCATTTCCAAGCTCACCTATCTTTGTAGTTGATCACAGTATCAATGATAGCATTCATTTGTTTTGTCAGTTTGGGTGGATTGGGTGACAATTTTTCTGCAGGAGGTCTGCCTCTTCTTTTCTTTGCTTTCTCACCATCCTCCTTCCCAGAATCTTTATCCACATTTCTTCGTCTCTTCCTTTTTTTCAGCCGGACTTCCTCTTCCATTTCTTCCAAATTGCCGTCTTCAATTGCCTAACAACCACACATTCAAAAATATGATTTTTAAACAAAAGATACTGCACAGCAAAACAAACGGTAATAAAACCAAAACTACAGCCCCATGGGATGCATATAACCCAGCTTCAAATGTTCAGCTTATTTATAAACAAGAGTACAACAAAAAAATGAGTTATTTGCAATCAAATAAACAGTAAACGGTAATTTGTTTTAAGAATCCCACTGTCATCTAAATAGATGCACATTTATCTGAACCTTGAATTCCACAGCAACTCACAGTTTCACTCACCATAATGGCCAGTGGTACTGTCAGTAAGTGTACAACCAACACCTGCTTGGTCATGTCAGTGGCAGTCCTGGCTTACATATCATGCAAAACAAACTTTGATATTTTATGTTTTCAAACAGAACATTCTAAACTGTGCTCAGCTCCCAAAGCCAGATCACCCACAGTTCTTTGTACACACAAAGTAAACACACAGATGCTTTATGCAGTAATGGCTCAACTTCTCTTCCAAATAGTTTAAGCAAATTCCAAATTGCCCAAACATTAAAACTATTTCTAAAATATGTAATTTTCTCCTAGAACAATAAGCAGCAGACAGACAGAAGCACTGACAGTACAGCATTCTACAGTAAAAAGTACTTGCAACACGGGACACAGAAGTACCTGCAAAAAACCAAAACCAACCCCCCCGCATAGCCACAAACATTTCCATTACCTGGATGTATGCTTTTAACCAGTCTCAGCAGCACTATGCAGAGGGATAAAAAAAATTGCCACAAAACCACAAACCAGAAACAATGGGAACCTGTTTCATACACTGACTATCACATCCATGTGATAAAGCAGGAAGCTGAACTTTTCTTGATTTGGGAAAGCCAACAAAAGAAAATAAATAAAAATACGGAGTCATAAGAGAACTGAAATTAATAACAAAAAACCACAACCCCCCCTTTAAAACTAGGCTCTCTGATTAATGCTTTCTCAGAACATAACTGATGTTGATATTTGTCCCTTTTGCATCTCAAAATTGCCTTGAGTACATGCAAATGCTAATCAATCCTTTCTCGTAGCTGAAAGAGCTCTAATCATAAGGCAATTACCTTCATTTCTCCACAGCACCAAACATGGCTAATATTTATGATCATGTGAGCATAACAATCAATATAAAAAGAGTGATTACATCCCAGACATTATTTTTCTCAATTGTGTATAATGTCTCTTGAAAACATTTTATGAAGAAAACCTGCTGCACAACAGAAAACAACCTGGCATTTTAAAAACACCAGAGAGATTTCAAAATCTGCATCCTCCGATGTGCAAATCCACAGAACAAACACGAACACAGAATCCTGAGGGACAGCCTGAAACTAGGCCTTAATAATCAAAAGACAATTTACATCATGCTTCCAGTGTTCAGATAACCCACTACGAAGGAGGCTTGAGATCTGATGAGTTAGAAAGAAAAAAGGAGGAAAAAAAAATAACCTGCACACAAATTCATTAATATTCATTTGGCTAAAGCAGGATGCATACTATAAACCACTGCAGCTAACGAAGATTAAGAAAAGGAAATTTCTCTGCATATCTTGGAAGCTAGAAAAGCTAATAATACATACAGCATGCAAGGCTGTCAACAGTTAATATCATTGTTCTCCTTAAGCACTCAGTTGTACACTGAATTACAGAGAACGACGACTTTTCATGTGTTACACACCTACACACGCCTGTGATGTAGTTCTACTGCATCTTCAAGACAGCAATGAAAAAGGATATTTACCTTACCACTATCAGCAGGCCGGCTATCGGAAATCACAGTTAGTGGGGATAAAATTAACAAGCCAGCAAAGCAGCGAGCTGCTAGTCTCTTCATCAGCTGATCAGGAAAAAAAAGAGAGCTGGGGAAAGGCTATGTTTTCATATACAAGTAATTTTATTTTACTGAAAATTTAATACTGAAAGGATTGTGGATACTCAAATCTGCTGTTTCATTCTACCTACTACAAGGCCCGAAGCCTTCTTCCTTCAGCTTGCTTTAATATTGACAACTACTTATCATATTTCTCCCCTTATTATTCCAGGCATCTAAATCAGATTTACAGCTAGGCAGTTACTGATTCTTGCTAGCATATTAATAGAGAAATTAGACAATTTCATGTATGATTTTCAAATTGGAATAGGTTGCATGCATTCTAAAGACGCATTTATTGCAGAAAATGTATTCCTATTCCTCCGCAGTGAACAGATTAGGTTTTGGTTATTCAAACTGGTAAAAAAAAAATTTACTCAGATTTACAAACATTTTTTTTAAAGGACAAACAAAACAAGTTTTTTTGTTGCCTTTGGTATCATTTTTCTGTCCTTCTGAAAACTGGCATTTGCTTAACTAAAATATTTTTATATTTTTGCTTGCATGATAAATTTTCTGCCACCAAAAAAAATGACAGTGGTGCTGTCAGCAGAGAGTTCACTAACATGTCATTTTATAATTCTACATGAAAGTCTTGCTTAGAGTAGGGTAGCGTTCTGGAAAAGGAAAAAAAAAAAAAGACAAAAAGAAAAGATAAAAATATTTCTAAAATACTACATATAGCAATGTAGCCTGGAAAAAAAAAATCCAAGCAAACAGTAACAAAACAATCCAAGTACACTGACAGACACTCTCACACGCTTAAAAAATTATAGTGACCAGTAGGTAGCAATTTGATTCTTAGCATACTACAGATCTGCAAATACTAAACTATCTACTTAGCTAATAATGTCTCAATCAATTATTATATTCAGCTTTCAAAACATATATCCATGATTATCAACTTGGGCAGTTTTCCTTAAGACTGTACTGACACCACTTTAAAATGAGTGTGAAAATACCAACACTCCAAGAATATTGTTAGTGTGTCTCCTAACAGTTGTCTCAAGCAGCAAATTTATGTTTTGCATATAAACTAATACTGAAATCTAAACCTGTATGATTTATGCTGCCTCAAAAGATGGCTGAAAACTGTACCACACTGACCAATTCATGCTCTCTGTATACTATCCATACATGTGTGTATCACCCACAAAATATTCACTAAACTCATTAATTTGATAGAGCTCTTTGTTAGGAAAGATCACAATTCTAGACTGAAGAGCCACACCTAGGAGAATGTCCTTTCAAATGTTAACCAGTGTGATAATGATACAAATCCTAGGCACAGATCTCCAGTGCCTGACAGATGATGGGCTGTGTGAGAGTGCAAGATAGCAGAGACGTCTCCCCATGCTCAAATGCTTCTGGATTAGAGAGGGGAACAGCAATAAAGCCAAGGAAAATAGTACACAAACAAATATTTAACGCTTTCCCTCCCTTAAAGAAGCAGAATAAAAGAGTACAGTAAAGTCTGGCGACTTCATTTTTTGAAAGAAAATTGTGAAAATTTGATGTCAAATTTTGCAAAGGGTCGAGCAACTCATGCCAGTAGAAATCCGAGGAAACAGCAGTAAGTCCACACTCACAAAACATTCAGGTTTTCTGAATCTTAATGTATCCTGGTCCACGTGCACAAAACAATTTTCTTGCTTAAGAGCTTAGACCACACAGGATTCTAAGCGAGACAGAATTTTAAGAAAGAGCATACCAACCATGGGTTGAAGAAAACTAACTGCCTTCCCCTGAAAAGAAGACCCTGCCCTTCCTTTCTCCTCCCTGCCAAAAAGAAAGGCAAGATATCAAGCAGAGGTTACTTTTAAGAGTCTTAGCCTTTCTGCTGCTTGCAATTACACCATCCCCTTCATAAAGGTAAACGGCTGTATTGAGATGTTAAGTTGCCTTAGCGAACATGGATACAGCTGCACAAGTACCATAAAAACAACCTTAAGATCAAATGTGATCTGTTTTGTTTCTTTATGTGACAAACTGGACATTATGGGCACGAGCTTAAAGACTGGTTAAGCAGTAGCCAGCTTTGTAAAATTTGGAAATGAATCAATCTGGATAAGAAGAAAGAAGTAAAAGAATTCCACAGAAGGGTAAAAAACACTGAAAGCACTAAAACGTCATCTACCTGCCCGTACCAGTGTCTCTCTTCAGCATAATCCTTCAAGTCCTGTACTGATATTCCAAGAGAAATTCCCTCTTTTCTTCTCTGTTTGCTTGAAATCCTATCCCTTTTACATTTCTGTTCTCAGATTACACCCGACAACTCATAAAGACTTCAGCTTTCTACCCTGAAGTTCACCTCCAAAAGAACTTTTCACACACAGTTCTCCTGTTTAGTTTCTCAACAGTGTGATTCCTGATGTCTGAGGCTGTTCTAATTTCCACACATAGGAATTACTTCTTGGCTTTCTAAAGCAAGTTCCCTTACATTGTAACTAATCATTTTTTGCTGTGATACAACGTAGTATACTACAGATAAATACTGAAGGAGAACACCATGCTACTTGACAGGCGAAAGTGCATAAGATACTCTACGAGCAGTGCAATCACTAAATACATTAAGAGAATTGTAAGGACTGATGAACGGTTATCTTAACTGAATTTCTTTTCCTTTCTGGATACTACTGTACAACAGGCTTACCAGACCATTTTGGCTAGGACTAAACTAAGGCAGGGTATAGACTAAAAATCTGCCAAAGCCCAAGAATTACTGAGTATCTTCATTTTTAACTTGCTTTCACCGCTGACTCCTTTTCCTCCATGTGAGAACGTTTCTAAAAGACTCCATTCAGCACTTAAGCAGGAATGAAGTAGCACTGAACTGTTTATTGTGATTTTTTTTTTTTGCTTGTTTGTTTTGCTCGGTTGGTTTTTGTTGTATGGTTGGTTGATATTTTTTCCCCAAATTCCTAGACAGTAAATTTTCCTTAATATCTGCTGCAGCCTTTCCATTTCTGAATGACCTGTTATGTGCAATTTTCACCAGCACATAAAACCAGTTGTTGGAAGATACGTGTTTCCTGGTTTCAGATTCACAAGCAATCTATCTTGAAGTAAAATCTATCAGGGCAGAGATGCCTCGAATTTTTCCCCTTTATCTTCTTCAGTATGACGGACATGTGTGTGCCTAGTGTGTGCTTACTGTACAGGCAAGGTTCTGGAGAATTTAGTGGCTGGGTTTTTCAGTATGGCAGAGTGTAAGGGGATGGTTTTTAAAAATTTTTTATCAGCATTTTCTCTCCCTAACCTATTTGGAATTCTGACTCAGGAAAGCTTATTTCAGCGCTGCAGAGGACAACATACTGACAAAAATACTGGGAGATAATTGGTACTTCAGTTAAGTTTCCCTTCTTGACCAAGTAGATTATCTTCCCTAAGACAGGGGGCAAGGAAAAATAATTGCAGTAGGAAATCACCTTTTCTAAGAGGTGCCAGGGAGAGTTAAGGGAGATTTCTTGCTTTTTGCTAAATTCCTTAAAAATAACAAACATTGAATTTAGTCAACAGCGTAACATTTTTTGTGTCCTTCAACAGGAAATAAAATTGAGGTTGTTATGGCTTAGTTTGTACTGTGGGTTTTGCTTCCAGATCCTCCTCCTTTGATCTACAACAGATCTTTCACTGGATGAATATATCATTCTGTTGTCCTTCTGAGACAAGTATTTTTTCTCCATTTTAAGTGATTTGCTAAATGGTTGGTTAATCGGCTTAAAATTTCTGCAAAAGGTTTAGGACTATTCAGTATATTTCTGGTAACAAATCCATCAAAGTCCACAAATAAAAGTCACACAACAGGAGGAAATAAGCTGCAATGAACTTATAAAGACCAGATGCCAAATAAAGGAAAAGCAGGAATTCTACAATATTCCAGAATTTACTCTCTTCCACAAGACATTGTTTATTTTACAATGGTGATCATTAATTTAAAAAAAAAGCAATCAGAAACACATTTATATCTGACCACTAAGAAACAGTTATGTAAGATGGCTTCTTTTCCCAGTCTTGAGACAACATGGCTTCACCAAGGGCGGATCTTGTCTGACAAATTATTATGGGATCAGAGCAACAGATACAATTTTCCTGGACTTGTGTGGAATTGTTCAACACTGTCCTGGCATGACATCCTGGTTTCTAAATTGGAAAGACACAGATTAAATGGATGGACCACTCATCAGACAGGGAATGGGCTAGATGGTCACTCTCGAAGAATTGCACTCAATGGCCCCATGTCCAAATGGAGATCTGTGATGAGTGCTGTCTTTCAGACATCAGTACTGGGAGCAGTGCTGTTAAACATCTTTTGTCAGTGATGTGGACAGTGGCACTGAGTGCACCTTCAGCAAGTGTGCCAACACCATCAAGCTGTGTGGTCCAGGCAACACACTGGAGGGAAAGGATGCCATCCACAGGGACCTTGACAGGCTGGAGCAGTGGGCCTATGGTAAACTCGTGAATTTCAGCAAGGCAAAGTGCAAGGTCTGTACCTGGGTTGGGGCAATCCCAAGCACAAATACAGGCTGGGTGAATAGTCAACGAGAGAGGCCCTGCAGAGAAGACTTTGGAAGTGCTGTGTAAATTTAGATAGGACATTGGAAGAAGCTCTTTACTATGAGGATAGTGAGAGACTAGAACAGACTGACCAGAGAAGTTGTGGACACCTCATCCCTGAGAGTGTTTAAAATGAAACTAGATAAGGCTTTGAGTAACCTGATCTAGTGGGAGGTGTTCCTGCCCATGACAAGGGGATTGGAATTAGATGATCTTTAAGTTCTCTTCCAATTCAAGCCATTCTATGATTTTTCTGCTGCTGTTCACACTGTCTTTCACAAAACACTGTTCAGTTGAAAGTATCTTTGGCTTCTTAGTACCATACAATCTTAATTTATCTTTTATCCCTACTTTTATGGATTTTTTTTTTTTTAATGGCATTATATTCTTCTGTTGGGAAAAAAAGGTAAAAAAAAAAAAATCTTTATTTTGTAATGTTACAAAACAAAACCTGGCAGGTTGGCAGTGTGTCTGATGTTTTGGAGCTCCTAGTGCTGAAAACTAAGTACAGACCTCTGAAGTTTGACATTTTTCTTACGAAAAAATTCTCAGAATTCAATCCTTCATAATGGGAATTAATGGATTATTTTATAATTTATTTTAATAAACTTCCCAATGCTTAGCACCTTTCTTCATTCAATGAGCACTGCCTTCCTTTCTTCTGAGAGCCTACTAATATAATCTGGTATAAAGACAGGATTTATACCCAGAGAGATCAGTCTTTTGGAAAGAAACTGCAGTCTTAGCTCCTTCTGGGACCACATTAGATTCCAGTGCACCTTGTTAACATTTGCAGTGACAGAAATCTTTCCTATAGTGTATTGGTCTGGCTGAGCTGGAGTTAATTCTCCTCAGAGCATCTTTCTAGTGCTGTGTTTTGCATTCCTGTAGCTGGGTGCTGATAACACACCAGCATTTTGACTACTGCTGAACAAGCATCTCGGCTGCCATCTACCTGGACCTGAGTAAGGCATTTGACTCTGTCCCACATGACATCCTGGTCACCTGGTCACCATCCTGGTCACCTTTCAAACTGGAAAAACATGGA
>WBNM01032823.1:0-13589 GCA_013399055.1 Ramphastos sulfuratus | reverse complement strand
TGGCAGCACAGCCTTCTGGCATGCTTCAGACACTCCTCCCAGTTTGGTCATTGGTGAGTATGTTGAACAAGACTGGATCCAGCACTGACCCCTGCGGGACGCCACTAGCTACAGGTCTTAACTGGACTCTGCTGTTGATCACAACCCTCTGGACTCTGTTTTCAGCCAGTTCTGAATCCATCTCACTGACCACTCTTCTAAGTCACATGTCCTGAGCTTTCCGACTAGGATGTTATAGGAGACAGTGATATGTCCATCTTTGTGTTAAAAATAAGTATCCAGAATACATGGAGTTTTCCTGGGTTTTTTAAGTATGGCCTCTGTGAAGAATGCATTCCTCTGTGAAGCCAAATGGATGTGGCTCAAGCCAGTATTAGACTATACTTTTAGCAACACTGGAAATTTCAGATTTATCCTGTATTTGATGTTCTGTTCTGCATTTTTCTTGACATTGCAGAGAAGAAATAGGAAGAATCATATTTGGTGACACAAAAGAGCATTCTACTTGCTAACGTCAAAACATTTGCCCTAAAAGCTATTGTGTCTGTAGCCCTTTGGAGAACAAAGAGCACAGGAAAAAAACTAAAATCATAGGATCATAGAATGGTTTAGGTTGGAAGTGACCTCGAAGATCATCTAGTTCCAACCCCTCACCATAGGCAGGGACATGTCCCACTAGAAGACGTCACTGAGGGACTCATCTAATCTAACTTTGAACACCTCCAGGGAGGGAGTATCCACAACCTCCCTGGGCATCCTGTTCCAGTGTTTCACCACCCTCATAAAAATCACATATTTGATGATGAGGTAAAGGGTCTTCTGCCTCTATCAGGCTGCAGAAGAAGTCCAGAAAATTAGAGGTGACCACGGTTTTAGCAAAAAACAGATAGAGAAAAATAATGAAAGGCAGTACAAAACCTGACCCAATTGGTTACTCTGCTGTGAAGTATATGGGCTGAAATCCAATCATAGAATCATAGAATTATAGAATCATTTTGGTTGTAAAAGGCTAACTGATGAAAAACAATGAAACAAACAAACAAAAAGTTCTTTTTATATATTGTTTTACCTTCTATTTGCAAACAGTCCTGTTATCTCTTAATGAATCATAGTTCGTATTGACCNCCTGTATTTGATGTTCTGTTCTGCATTTTTCTTGACATTGCAGAGAAGAAATAGGAAGAATCATATTTGGTGACACAAAAGAGCATTCTACTTGCTAACGTCAAAACATTTGCCCTAAAAGCTATTGTGTCTGTAGCCCTTTGGAGAACAAAGAGCACAGGAAAAAAACTAAAATCATAGGATCATAGAATGGTTTAGGTTGGAAGTGACCTCGAAGATCATCTAGTTCCAACCCCTCACCATAGGCAGGGACATGTCCCACTAGAAGACGTCACTGAGGGACTCATCTAATCTAACTTTGAACACCTCCAGGGAGGGAGTATCCACAACCTCCCTGGGCATCCTGTTCCAGTGTTTCACCACCCTCATAAAAATCACATATTTGATGATGAGGTAAAGGGTCTTCTGCCTCTATCAGGCTGCAGAAGAAGTCCAGAAAATTAGAGGTGACCACGGTTTTAGCAAAAAACAGATAGAGAAAAATAATGAAAGGCAGTACAAAACCTGACCCAATTGGTTACTCTGCTGTGAAGTATATGGGCTGAAATCCAATCATAGAATCATAGAATTATAGAATCATTTTGGTTGTAAAAGGCTAACTGATGAAAAACAATGAAACAAACAAACAAAAAGTTCTTTTTATATATTGTTTTACCTTCTATTTGCAAACAGTCCTGTTATCTCTTAATGAATCATAGTTCGTATTGACCTGTGATGACATCTGTAAATCCTCTGCATAAAAGAGCTTAAGCAGGTGTAAGATGAGGAAAGTAACATCCTGTTCACAAATTTAGAAAAAAAAGAAAAACGTAAAAAATCCAGACCACAAAATTAAAAATCATCACTCCTGCAAAAGCTTTCAATAAAGAAAAGTTGCTGAAGTGCTGCTTATGAATTAATGAGTTTTGAAAGCACTGTTTTCTTTTTATGCAAAAAGGTTGACTACAGCTTAAGATGNAACAAAACAAAACAAAACACCAATGAAAATTAAAAAGACACAGAAAACTGAACTTCCACTTCCTGGTTTAAAATGTTTATTATGAGATCTCAGGACATTATATTCAGTGCTAAAACACTGAATATTAGGACAAGCTGGCAACAGTTACCACTACCTCCTTGATTATAACATGACTTTGCCATGGCATCCTGTAAGTATTAGTAGGATTTTTTTTGACAGACAGCTTAAATAATGACTGTAACTCTCAAGATTTCATGAATATGTTACATTCAGGAGGCAGAGAAGGGAAACTCAAAGGTTCTGTTGGTGTCAACAAATCATAGAATCATAGAATCATAGAATGGTAAGGTTGGAAGGAGACCTCAAGGATCATCTAGTTCCAACCCCCTGCCATAGGCAGGGACACCTCCCACTAGTACAGGTTACTCAAGGCCTCATCCAACCTGGCCTTGAACACATCCAGGGAGGGAGCAGCCACAACCTCCCTGGGCAACCTGTTCCAGTGCCTCACCACCCTCACTGTAAAGAACTGCCTTTAGTAAGGTTAGTTGTATAAATATACTGAACCCTCCTTTCCCTAACTCCAAAAGTCTGCTGCTTCTTCCACCACATTCTTCAGAAGAAATCTTTTGCATTCTCAATACTCCTTACTTTCTATTTAAGTACTGATTGTGTGTGTGTCATTGCTTCTCTGTATATGCATAAAATAATTTGGGACCTAGTCCCTTTTATACTTCATTCAACATTTTGTAGGATCAAAGTTCTCTCTTCTGAAGATATCTTCTCCAAAGGCTACAAATGTTATCAAATTTGTTACTATTTCATCCATGAAAATTAAAATGTGTTAGAGGAAAGGCAAAGGACTGGCCACAGGTTACTTTAGTCTACTCTTGATCCCACAGATTTGTAGCAGAGGTTGGGGAATGTTATCTGAGCCTACCACAGAGGTTTAATGATATACTTGATTACACCCAATTTTGTTACTGAATTCCAGAACCACGGAGGTGGCTTTGTTTTTTGAAAACTCATCATTTTCATGCGTTATATATTGCTGAAATTTAGGCAGCGGTATTTTGCAATGTTGTTTAAGCAAATATCCCTTCCTCAAGCTAGTCACTGGCACCCTCTTTTCCCTTTCAACAACATATGAAGATCAACCTTTAGTGTTTGACTCAGGCAGCTTGTTAGCCTTTGATATAGTATTCTGGACACTGATTCACAGCCTCATGCTGAAGCTGTTGATCCCAGCGTGGTTTTAGAGACCTTCATGGTTGCTGATAGCAATATACCTTAAGGATTTTTTATCAGCCCTTTTCCCTTCCCATAATTTCATGTCAGGGCACTGAAAACATGTGCATTGTATATCTTTCCTCTTATACAGAGGCAAACTTTGTCCTCAGAAGCGTTCTACAGATAAAGGCAGAAGCAGAAAGGAGCCTGATCAATCCATTTTAACTCCTTCCAAATCACTAAATCAGCAAAACTTAGTGGTTTTTGCTGTCAGCTACAACAGGTCAATGATTCAACTCTGAATTTTAACCTCACAGGAAAAAAATATAAAAGAAAGAAGAAAAAAAAAGGCAAAAAAGCATCTGGCATTAGGTAAAAATCCAATTCGTAAAAAAAAATTTACAATCACATAAAAATACAAAATTCCATTATTTCAAGATTACTTTCCTTTTCAAACTATTGCCTTCCTTTTCAGAACCATCAATGCCAAAGTTAAAGATTTAGATTCCAACAACTCTGCTTGCTCAAAATATTAATCAAAACTAATATTGTCATACTTTTTATGATTTCTGTATCATTTCTATACCAGATATCTCTCTTACTTTCTAGAATTTCCACTGTTTCTTTTTATTTACTTATTTTCCTACCTTTAATATTTTAATTTTCTCTTTTATTCAACTGGAAGGGGGGGCAAAAACCAAAATAGAAACAATTCTACACAAAAATTTTTAAAAATATATTAATTCAGTCACTGAAATATTCTGTTACTGATACATGAAATGGTGCCATCTTTCAGTCATTTTTGATCAGAGACATCTGCTATAAAACTTTCCAGAAGTCAAGGAAATTGGCATAAATGAAGCAGAGAGTTTGGCTTCTTTCTTTAATACTTTCTTTTTTATTGACAGTTCCCAGTAGCAGGTTTGGCTTTTGACAAGCATGCTTGTTCTGATAGACAGTTGCATCTAGTAGTTTTCAAATAACTATTAATAAAGTTCATACAAAATACATAAAATTTTGCACACACAATTGCCTTTAAAGATTAAGGCTGTAATATCAGGGAACAGCAAGAGGCAGACACTCCAGCTCTGCAGAGATGCCCCACAGCTGGGGTGATGGGAGTAAGGAGGCCATGACCTCTCTGGTCACTGGGAGCACAGGGCAGAGCTAGTGACAGTAATTAAGGTCACCAAAGAGACCAGTGACAGCTGGGCAAGTAACAGGGTCAAGGCAGGACCAAGGACAACCAGAAACATCAGGTCTGGCAGCTAGGACCTGGAGGGTGGGTGACAGAGAATGGTCATGGCTTTGATGCAGTCCTGACAAGGGTCTGACCTCCACTGTGGCTCCCAAATTAAGGCAGGGAGGCTCAACTGAGGCATCTCCCAGCTCTTTCTCACATGGCTCTTTTGCAGGAGTGTGATGTAAAGGTACAGGCAGCCAAGTCTGGGGCAACAGAGGTGTCAAAGTCTGTTGTTGAATGCAGAATTCTCCTGGCACTCAGCACCTCCTTCCTCCTAAGGAAACCGAGAAAAGTTTAAACTGTAAAAGCTACTTGACATCGTAGTCCCACTCGGAGTCTTTGATCAGGATAGGAAATCATGCTAGTGTTGCATGACTACAGGAGAACACTCCAGTGCCAATGATTTTTTGAGATGACTACTTTGTGCTTCTTTGCTTCTCCACCTAATTACAAAAGGGATCTTTAGGGTTATGAACATCACTGAGATATATATCTCCAGTAATCACCAGCTGGTCTGTGGTTCTGAAATAACTATGCAGCTAAGCAAGACAGACAGGAATTTTATCCATTAGGAAACTGCATAAAGCTTGGCAACTAGATTGACATTGACAAGATAACATTTGCATGCAGTAATTGTCTCAGGGTGGTGGCCTCATAGTGTATCTAAATTGTTATCAAGATAAACATAATTTCATAATGTAGAAATATGAAAGTTATCCCTCATTCAGCCATCTTGAATCATCTGGAGCTCCTTCACGCCTACGTTTTTACCAAATCAGTAATAATAAAAGCTCTAGTAAGCCATGTTCCCCACAATTTGAAAGCAATCCTTCTGGCTTATTTGAGAAGTAAGAGTTTGACATTGGCATCAAATTCATTGAAAATCAGCGTAATGGTGGCAAGTAGTAGCACAATAGCTCTTCAGCAATAAAGATATTAGCATCTGGGCTTCTGTACAGAGAAATCAAGCAGGGAACACAGGAGACCTGCATGGATGAGCAAAGAGTTTCTAGAAAAACTCAGATGGAAGAAGGAATTTCATGGTATGTGGAAAAAGGCACTGGCCACTTGGGAGGAACATAGGAAGGCTCCCAGAATATGTAAGGATGCTGCAAGGATACCTAAGACACACTTGGAATTAAGTCTGGTAGATGATGTTTAAAAAAAAAAAAAAAAAAAAAAGGCATCTTCAAGTACATTAGTAGGAAAAGGAAAGAATATTAGCAGACAAAATGTGGGCCCACTGCTGAATGAGATAGGCTGACCTGGTGACAGATGATACAGAGAGAGTGAAGTTACTGATTGCCTTCATTTGCTTCAGCCTGTACTAGTATGGCCCACCCTCAGTCCCTGGAGGTTAAGTCTTTAGAAGGGAAAAATTCTCCCTTGGTTTAGTAGGATCAAGTTAGAGATCAGTTAAATAAATTGGATATCCACAACCCATAGGTCCTGATGGGATGCACCCACAAGTCCTGAGGAAGGTAGCAGGTAGCAGAAGTCATTATTGGGCCACTCTCCATCATCTTTAACATGTTCTTAGAGAATATGCAAGGTGCCTGAGGACTGGAGGAAAGCCAGTGTCAAGAAGGGCAAGAAGGAAGACATAGAAACTACAAGCTACTCAGCCTCACCTCCATCCCTGCAAAGGTGATGGAGCAGCTTGTTCTGGGTGTTACCTCAAAGCATGTGGAGGATATTATCAGTAGTAGTCAACATGGATTCACAAAGGGCAAGCCATGCCTAACTAATCTGATAGCTTTCTGCAAGGGCATGATAGGATGGACAGATGAAGGGAGGGCAGTGGATGCTGTCCGTCTCAACTCAGCAAGGCTTTCTTTTGGCACTGTCTCCCATGTCATCCTCATAGACAAGCTTAAGAATTGTGGGTCAGATGAATGGACAGTGAGGTGGGGACAGTGAGGTGGACTACAAATTGGCTGAAAGACACAACTCAGAGGGCTGTGGTCAGTGGCACAGAGTCTAGCTGGAGGCCTGTAACAAATGGTATCTCTCAGAGGTCAGTACCAGATTCAATCCTGTCAATATATTTTTTGTGACTTGGATGAAGGGATGGAGTAGACCCTGAGAAAATTTGCTCACAACAAAATACTGGGAGTGGCTGACACACCAGAAGGTTGTGCTACCATCCAGTATGACCAGGATAGGCTGAAGAGTAACACAGAGTAAGCTTATGAAATTCAATGGGGCTAAGTGTAGGGCATTGTACCTAGGGAGGAATAACCACATGTATCAGTACAGGGGAGAGGCAGACCTCCCCTGTTGGAAAGCAGCTCTGTGGAAAAAGAACTGGGAGTTTATGACAAGACTATGAGATGATCCTTGAGGTCTCCTTCCAACCTTACCATTCTATGATTCTATGATTCTATGAGTCAGCAACGTGCCATTGGGGCCAGGAGGGCCAATGACATCCTGGGATGCATTAAGAAGAGTGTGGCCAGAATGTCAAGGGACATTCTCCTCCCCCTCTCCTCTGCCCCGGGGAGGCCTCATCTGGAGCACTGTGTCCAGTTCTGAGTTCCTCACTTCAGGAAGGACAGGGAACTGCTTGAGGGGGTACACTAAAGGGCTGCCAAGGTGACTATTGGACTAAAACATGTCTGTTATGAAGAAAGGCTGAAGGACTTGGGACTCTCTAGTCTGGAGAAGACTGAGGAGGGATCTTATTAATGCTAATAAATACTTCAAGGGTGGTTATTAGGAGGATGTGGCCAGCCCTTTTTCAGTGGTTCCCAGTGACAGGACAAGAGGTAATGAGAATAAACTTGAACATAGGGAGCTCCATCTAATCATGATGAGGAACTTCTTCACACTGAGGGTGGCAGAGCACTGGAACAGGTTACCTAGAGAGATGGTGAAGGCTCCATCTTTGTCATCCTGCGCAACTTGCTGTAGGTGACCCTGCTCTGGCAAGACGGTTGGACTAAATGATCTCCAGATGTTCCTTCTAACCCCTTGTCAAGGTCTAGATGACAGAGCTTAACAGTATCTCTGTCCAGAGGAGCAAGACCTGTTCTTTTAGATTTCCGTGTTGTGAAACTAAGGTGCAAACAAGACCAGATATCACCACAAAACTTTTTATTAAAGGATAAAGATGAACAAAACTGAAGGAGAGAGGGAAGAGGGGAGAGAGGGAACAATGGAGAAAAAGAGACAAGCAGGGAAGGAAAAGAACAGGGATTATATTACCATCATCTGCAGATGGGAGGGGAGAGAGAGAGAGGTGTGCCCTGCCCAGGGATGTCTTTCTGTGGAGTGGTTCCTCGGGTTCTTCTGGTGGAGGTGCCCCGGTGGTGATGGTCCAGTGGAAGTGCCTGTGGAGGAACTCTGGTAGAGGTGCACACTTTTGCAGGCATCGCTTATGTCTTTTTATACAGTTTTTAGGCCGTTGTCCAGGTGCAGCTCCCCAGGAAATCTTCCTGTGTATTCTCATGTATTTTCAAGGGCCCAGTGGCAGCACTGGGCAGGGCCTCCGCCCCCTCCCTGCACCGCTTATCTGTCCATACCCCAAATACACAGAAGCCTTTTCTCTTCAGGGTAGCTGGTGTGAAGTACCGCATCCTGGGCGTTCAAGCCAGGCTGGAATCCCGGAATTTCACCAAGACACTTTATCTCTGTTGGTTAGCATTCCTGAGCTCTTGGGCAGATATCTGGGCCAAGTCCTGTAAGTCCGCAAAGGTGCTGTTTGCATCCCTTTGCCAGCAATCCGGGCTCATCTTTAACAAAGACAATCTTTATCTTCGTTGATGCCATCGAGGGAGAGACGATCAGCCTCTCACACCCCTATCATTATGTGATTCTGTGAATAGTGAAAATAATTTTAAAACAGCAGTACGGTGCAGGTAATAATCCAATACAAACTTTTACTTCTTTACAATGCATTATTTAAGGACTGCATATGCTGTGACTTCTATGTATGTAGTGCTACATAACATCGCTGAGTTGGAATATTTATTCCACACCTCCATATAAATATCTACTCTGTAGGTTTTGCAGTTTAGTATCATCTGGGCATCAGCCTGAAGACTACTTCCTACAGCCTTACAGACTACAAGTAAGATGTGTCAAAGATAAATTGTTCTTTGTATTATAACATCAAGACTCTAATAAAATTATATGGGTATCAAGGGAAGACACCATGTACAGGCTTCACAATCAAATTACAGTGAAATAAAAAAAGCTAGTAAACAAGACAGAAATCAGAAGTTTCCAGTGAATGTTGGCAAAGCAAAAAGCCTGTGCAGCTGGTAGAACAGTAACACAATTTATTGATTCCTTAATGCAATTTTAAAATATTTTACGTTTTCTTTTTATAACTCGGATGAACATTTTCTTCTGTCTTGTAGATATTACATGAGACTTTAGGGTTCCATACATGAGACTGACTTCAGTCAAAGACAATAAGCTGATGTACAAAAAAAATCCCAACCTATCCTTATTCCAACTATTTTAAGCTACACACATGACACCTGTCCTGTTCACAGCTTTGAATTTCTGAGATGAAAATCCATTGTAGTGCACTGTTAGAAGAGCATACAACATGGACAAAACTCACAGGAGGACAAATCAAAATCAAAACCCAAAATTGAAACAAAAATATCCTAGTTAGAAACAAGAAAATACTCTTTTAACCTATGGAGATTTTGAAACCAAGATTTCACAGTTTGCGTGAATAGCATTTCAAATCTCGTCATCACTATGCTTTCAAATTCCTTTTCACCACATCAAGAGATAACATCACTTTCAGAACATTGCATAATGTGCTTATTTCTCTCCTCACCAATTAACTATCTTGCATGAGGCCTCACTAGAAAGGAACTGTACACAGAAAGCAACACAGACAGGGGCACACAGAGTGTTGCATGAGTTTTATTCTTGGCTGACAAGCTCTCTTCTCAAATTTTCTTTCTGTTCTTTGGTTCTCCCTGATGCATAGTTTATTAGTTTTTCCAATAAACATTATTACCTTTCCATGACTATGTGCGAGAAACACTACAGAGATAAGATGAATTCTCTTTCATTCCTTGTAACTCCTTCTACAATCACAGCAGTACAAAAAAACCCCTCAGTAAAAAAATCCCAACATGCAAAAAAGTGAAGCCATTCCTTTCCTTTTGTATAATTTGCAGGTATATTTTGCTGGGAATGTCATAATGTTTTTTTTCTTAAATTTTGCTCCTGTCATACTTTGTGAGCATTCTCTTTTTACTCTTTTGTTACATTATGTTCCACATTTTGTAAGATTTTTACTATCAGCTGTGGTTTCTGGAAGAACCAAGCTAATGTCATGGCATTAGAGAATGTTATGGAATCCGCAAGATGGTCAAAAAGTAATCTTAAAACTAAAATGCTTACGGTTGCAAGACTTGAAAGAATACATAGTTTATGAAGGAAAGTTTTACACCACGCTTTACACCACAGTGAGCATGTTGCATAGGCAATTCATTAGCTGACAGATGCTTTATGAATGTGTTTTTCAAAATATAAGTGCACTTTGTGTGTATTTCTATAAATTAAGGCTTCTGAAAGCAGGCTGCAAAGAGCTTTTAACTTAACTTGGCTTCTAAGAATGTTTTATGTGTGTCTAAGAAAGTAAGGCCACTTAATATCAGTGGCAATGGTAATGTATTTGATGTTTCCATCCCTTACCGAGTTTCAAGAGGTCTCATGAACTTTGCAATCATGTTTTCAAAAAAGACACCAGTGCCAGCATCTGCATACAATGTTTCATGCTCCCATCCTACTCAGAGCATCACACATATCTGTGCTAGATCAGCTTAACTGAGGTAGCCAGATATATCTGAAGTAGAACTATGTCTAAACCATTCTAAGGAAAAAATATTAATTTTTTTTTTTTTAATGTATAAAAGAAATAGTTGTGCTCTGTTTTTCAAGAGTCTAAGGCTACATCTAGTTGTGTACAGACTCTTACTCATTCACAAGTTCTGCTCCTAGAAGAAAATAATCCAGGGACTGTTAGACTTGTGTTACTAAAAAATAGTATTTTAGATAGCAGCTTATAATTTTATAAATCAAAACTATACAAGATCACAGAGAAACTAGCTCAAAATCCTGTTTCCAACAGTGACTAAAACACAAGTAACGAGGGACAACTCTGTGAAAAGTGCAAACCTGCTATTTTCACAGCTGTCAAGTAACAAAGTCTGAGGCACCTCCTGATTCAGACATGAATGTTTGAATATGAAAATCTTTGTACTAAAAACCCTTCAGAGGATTTCTCTTTCATAAATACACCATTTGCCTCTTAATTGATCACCAGGTCTTTGAAATAAACAGCAACAGGTAGGAAGGGCTCCCATAGTTTAGACACTGTAAAGAGCTATGCATTTGTTTTCAACTTGTTCTTTTGGTTTTTAATTGGTGACCTTACTGAGTTGTTTTTTATTTTTTTTATAGATCTTTATTAAATTTCCCTTCCTTGACTGTTTCCTAGGTTAAAGAAGCTTAGCATTTTCCTCTCCATCTTGATTATGGCTTTCAACTCAGAATCCCTCATGGTAGAAGCCATAATAGTGTAAACAGCTGCATTTAAAGTACAAATTGAATGCAAAGTACTACAGTGAAGGAGTACAATTTCATGTTGAATACATCTGAAAAGAAACATATTGTAGTGCGCTACTTAAAGAGGTTATTGTCCAGGTTGCTGGAAACCCTTGTATTATCCTACATGGTAGCACACAGATCACACACCTAAAATCGTGAATGAGAAAGGTGTTGCATTGCTGGACATGTAACTCAAGAAGAGAACCTTAAAAACAGTCAGGAACTAAGTGCAAACTCATTGTGCTGATACATCAACTATGGGATAATGACAAAATCTCAGAATGATAGGGGTTAGAAGGAATCTCTGGAGATCTTCTAGTCCAACCATCTTGCCAGATCATGTTACACAGGATGGTGTTCAGTCAGATTTTGAATGGCTCCAGAGATGGAGACTCCACCACCTTTCTGGGCAGCTCTATCACCCTCTATGTAAAGAAGTTCCTCATCATGATTAGATGGAACTTCTTATGTTCAAGTTTGTTCCCATTACCTCTTGTCCTGTCACTGGGAACCACTGAAAAAAGGCTGGCCACAGATGTGTTTTAGTCCAATAGTCACCTTGGCAGCCCTTTGCTATACCCTCTCAAGCAGTTCTCTGTCCTTCCTGAAGTGAGGAACTCAGAACTGGACACAGTGCTCCAGATGAGGCCTCCCCAGGGCAGAGGAGAGGGAGAGGAATATGTCCCTTGACATTCTGGCCACACTCTTCTTAATGCATCCCAGGATGTCATTGGCCTTCCTGGCCCCAATGGCACGTTGCTGACTCATGGTCTTGTCTTTTTCTATACTGACTCCCAGTTCTTTTTCCACAGAGCTGCTTTCCAGCAGGGGAGGTCTGCCCCTCCCCTGTACTGATACATGTGGTTATTCCTTCCTGTTGCAGCAGCTTACATTTGCCCTTGCTGAGTTTCATACAGTTGAAATGTGGACATTTAAATTTTTATAGATTACTTAGCATCTTGGTTTACCAGACATGCTTTCTGCTACTGTGTGTACAAGACTATTAAGTATATCAACAGAGTACTGGTGCACTGGTGCACTGGGGCATTTCACAGAACCGAAGCTAATCTGTATACCAGGAACAAGGATTTTGGTAGGGTAGGAGACAGTGCCATCAAGCAATTGCTAGATGCAGTCTTAGCCAGGTCAAGCTCAGCTTTTCATGCTGTGTGTTGTCAGCAAGAAGGGTCAGAGGAGTATGTTAGAAGTGTCTCAGTTGGGAAGAAAACATGAAAGAATAGAATATTTTTTAATTACTGTGAAGCCTTACAGCACCACGAACAATCCGAAGGCAATGACATACAGAGCACTGCCAGTTTTCTGTCTTGAATCTTGCTTACAGTGAGATAGCATATTACTTTTCTCTCCTTTAATACTCTGTTTATCTAGTGGTGAGGAACTGACCTCTGACACCACTTACTGTCCTGTGAACCTGGCATGTGAGCTATCTGGCAGGCACACACTTTGCCTGGAAGAATGGCAAGAAGGCAAGAGAACACCATGGCTGAGTCAAAACCTGCAGGTCAAACTAAGGAGCAAGAAGAAAATGCACGAGTAGTTCAATCAGGGGTAGGTATCCTGGGAAAAATATAGAGATACTACACCACTGTATAAAGATGAGGTCAAGATGCAGCCAAGGTGCAGCATGAGGTAAACTCAGCAAGGAATGCAAAGAATGATAATAAAGTCATGTTAACCAGAAAAGGAAGCTCAGAGAAAGTGTACCTCTCTTGATGACTGAGATCAGCAAGCCAGTCACAATGGACAAGAAAGTTGAAGGACTCACAAACTTTTTTTTTTATCTTCATCTGTCTTTCCATACTTCTCACGTGGGCAGACCACAAGACAGAGACTAATGGGGCAAAGTCCTACCACTGTAACCTACCACTGGTCTATGAGACCTGACAAGCAGCATTTCAGAGCCCTCAGAGGATTGGATGATGTAGTTGCCAAGCCACTCTCCATAACTGGAAAGCCATGGCAGTCAGAAGTCCCTGGTGACTGAAAAAGGGAAACATGCCACCCATTTTTTAAAATGATAGAAAAGAGGACTCTGAATTAACTACCTGTCAGCCTCATTTCTGAGAAAAATACGGAACAGATCCTCTTAGAAGGTATGCTAAGGCATACAGAAGTGACTCAAGAAGTGACTCACTGGAACAGGTTGCCCAGGGAGGCTGTGGATGCTTCCTCCCTGGAGGTGTTCAAGGCCAGGCTGGACAAGGACTTGAGTGACCTGTACTAATGGGAGATGTCCCTGCCTATGGCAGGGGGTTGAAACTAGATAATCTTTGAGGTCCCTTCCAACCTTACCATTCTGTGATTCTATGATTCTAAGAGAGCCAGCATGACTTTACCAAGGGCATGTATTGCCTCGCCAACAGAGAGGTCTTCTATGACGAAGTAACTACATTAGAGAACAAGGGAAAAACTATGGATGTCATCTATCTG